>JAHHUM010003064.1:0-111875 GCA_036173005.1 Crenichthys baileyi
TAAACTGGCTGATTCTGGTGAACAGCCAACCGAAAGCTGAGCTCCGTTCTTTTATTTCTGCATGTTCCTTCAGATACTGAAGCCAGAGGAAGACAGCACCTCCACTCAGCGCTACATCGACTCTCGGACCGTCCAGCTGAGAGCAAAGGGAGCCTGGCTCTCCGTGGACGTCACAGAAACAATCAAAGACTGGGTGTCAGATCCAGGTTAGCTGCATGCCACTTATGATCCAAGGATCTGTTTGAATCATTCATCTTCATGTTTTATTCTACTGCGTTCTTCAGAAAACAATCTTGGCCTGAAGCTGGGCATCCACTGTCCCTGCTGCACCTTTGTCCCATCCACCAACAACATTGTCCTCAACAAGAGCGAGGAGCTGGAGGCGCTGTTTGCTGGTTTGTTCTCATGTCTTGGTTTCAGATTACATATGCGTTTGAGGTTCAGCCTCATGAGGAAGACTTTTCTGTGGGCTGCACAGAGTCTGTTTAGATGTTGGCTGGTTATTGCGAGGCTGCCCATTCTCTGTGTTAGAGAAAATAAACAGTTTGGAGAACCTCAGAACATAGAAGAAGAATCAGCAAAGCCAAACTTAAACCTCTGTTGCATCACTTTCTGAATGAAAAATGCAGATTTATTATGATACCATCCATCCTGCAGGTCATGAGCTGTGAACTCAAAGAGGAGAATCTTATGTAAGAAGCTTTAAAAAGGATCCATAAATCACTTGCACACTATTGTGCAGGAATAAAGGCCAAACTGTTCCTCTGCACACTGAGATACTGTTTAATACCAGACTGTCTGTGTTGCCTCATGTAGGCCCTCAAATTATGGCGCTCTGAGGATTTGCACTCGGCTCTGCCAAGTCTGAATTTTTTTTTTCTCACACTTGGAAAAAAAAATATCCAATTTGTGATACTCGCAAGACAAGCAGGGGCTTGTGTTTGTGCTCCTGTGGCTCAAATAGAGACAGAAAAATCATAAAGTCAGACAAACTTTCAGGTCGTCAGAACATCTGCATCGCATTCCTTTATGCTCCGTTTACTCCTTAAAAAATGTCAAAACCTTTAAAATAAATTATTTCTGCTTCCCTCCTCACAAACACAAAGTCATTAAAGAAAGAAAAACACAGCTGTAGCAGTTGGTCTGTGTTTCTAATTGTACAAAAAACAAACACTTAGCATTTAGATTGTATCATTTCTAAGCACTCAGAGATTTTAGAGATCATACAGTTTTTAGCTGCAACAGACCAAAGACTGGGGCAGAGTTTTACCTTCCAGCAGCAGAACAACCTAAAACATGAATGGCCCAGTCAAAGTACAGACCGAAAATCCAACTAAGAATCTACTCTGACCTGCATGATTTCTCAGGAAAGGTTAGAGAGGAACTAAACCAGCAATGTCAACATTAACTATAATAATGTTTAATATAAATTTGTGTACTTATTTTAAATTGTAGACTTAAGTTTTATGTAAATGGTGGTAAATGGAATAGATTGTTTTGTGTGAATGTCTGTAGATGTTGTATACGGTTGGATGTACTGTTTGCATGTTGAATGTATTTTATTGTTGTGACCTGGCCAGGGACTGCAGATGGAAATTAGCTGTACCTAAATCTGGTGTAAAACATCTCTTCTTTTATTAAGATTAATGTGTTTACACATTCTCCCTGTAAAATGAATAATAAAGAAACAAACAAACTTGAAAATTCATTTTAACAGCCACTCTCCATCCAATCTGATTGAGCTTCAGCTATCTCAGTCAAAACACCTTGAGCTCTATGTGGAGCGAAATGTACTGGCTCAGAGGGGGTAAATACGAGTGCATGCCACACTTTTCAGATTTTTATGTGTAATTATAAATTGTGAATTATGCTCGGGTTTGTGTTGGCATTTCACATAAAATCCCGGTAAAACGTTTTTTGGTTTTAAACATGACAAATTGTGAAAAAGGTCAAAGGGTACTGATACGCTTGCAAGGTGATGTAAAAGGCGGGAATATAGTTTGGTTTTAGAGGAGCTAGGGGTTGTTTTTACTGACCGTCTCATTGCTCTCTACAGGTGTTGATGACGAGCGGCTTCGTCAGATGAGGAAGCCCGGTCAGGTTAAAGGTCAGGCAGATTTCAGCACCAAGACACCACACCTCATCCTCACCCTGCTGCCCAGCGACAGAGTGGACAACCCCGCCAAAAAGAACCGTAAGAGGAGGGCGGCAGCCACAGAAACCACAACCTGCTCCCGGTAGGCTGCCTACCAGCTGCTCATGTGCAGATTTCTCTCACTGACTGACAGCACTGACACTCCTACATTGGCTGCAGTTTTGTAATTTTGAAGTATAGCTGCGGTCAGTGCTGTATTTCATTTTTTTCCTCCTGACTTACTTTGCAGAGTATTGTGTGGCAACCCTAACATCCCTGACCCCGTGTTTAGAGAGCTAGCCGACAGGCGTGTAGTGCTTTATTTAGACTACCTTGTGCTGCAGAGGAAAACTCTGGCAGGCCTGCAGGGTCATTACTTTGTGATGGCTGGTTCTTCGACGGTAACCTGTTGTAATTTTCCCATGACCCAGCTTTGGGTCGCTGCCTCAGACACTGCAGAGCAAGATGGAAAGCTGAAAAGTCACTTTGTGTGTCTACCTTTGTGTTTCCCAGAGGGTCGGATCAGGGCTGCTGCCTGCGCTCGCTCTACATCGACTTCAGACGAGACCTCAACTGGAAGTGGATTCACGAGCCAAAAGGTTACAAAGCCAACTTCTGCGCCGGTAACTGTCCGTACCTCTGGAGTGCCAACAACCACTACAACATGGTGAGTTTCAGGGATCAAACACTGAGATAATGTTTCACCAGAGCTGAATACTCGACAATGTGATTGGATTGTGAAGAATATCTGCTAACGATTAGTGGAGATGCTCTGACCAAGGATTTTGGGACCGTTTTCTGATCACAGATTCTGTAAACCAAAATCTGATTACTCTGTAAGCACTTTACATGTCAACAAATTACCTTTCTACTTTCTGCATGAATTGAAAATTTAACTCAAAAATTTGATGTAAATTGGTTTCTCTAAATTGCCCCGAGGTATGGGTGTGTGCTTGCCTTGCTGTTTGTCCTGTGTTGCATTGTGCTAGACTGGCAACCTGTCCAGGGTGTACCGTACCACTCACCCAATAACCACTGGAGATAGGTAACAGCCGACCCTGCAAGGATAAGAGGGGTTAGCAGGAAGGGAATGTACTAGTCTATGCTGTACATACTTTGTCTCAAGTAAAGGCTCAGCATATGCAGGCTACAAGAACAGAAACGTTTTGCATCGGACAAATAAAGAAAAACACAGATGGACTTACTAAGTGCAAATAAAACCATCCTAGAACCATACTCTGTATGGGCAAAGAGTTTAGCAGTGCCACTCACGCTTCTCAGGTCTTTCTTCAGGGAACGCTTTGCTAATTCCAACAAGACCCAGAAAAACCCAAATCCCCTTCTGCACATATTAAAACCCTGTGTCCCTGTTGTAATGGACTCCAGATGGTTTTGTAATCTGTCTGCGGTTCTGACAGGTCGACCACTGAACACATTTGGCTGATTACTTGATCCGTTCAGCAGCTGAAATCATATCAGGAAACGATGGGAAAACATTTGACTCTCAAAACTACAGTAGGTTTCAGTCCGAACCCTAACAGAGTGAGAGAGTATAAAAAGATCTGATGCAACAAGGAGGAAAAATTCTCCGTTCCTAACTTTCCTGCAGTTTCTACATCCATCGTGTGGTTTTTGTGCTGTTCTCTATTAAATAATAGCCTCAGACCTTCAAATCACTGCATTCTTATTTCATTTGGGTTTTGTGTGCCAATTAGTATGGATTGAGTATTGTTGACAACCTTTTCCAGTAAGGCCAAGTGAAGACAAATGAGTTATTTTTTTCCAAATTATATTTCCCTCCAATCTGAAGATTCATGGCTGCTCGTGCTAAATAATTTTCACTGGAAACACTGACAGACATCTCAGCGTGGACGCTCAGCCAAATTATATAAGCAGAAACATCTGCGATTGTCAGAAAAATCTGAGCAGCCTCCCAGGGTTTTCCGGGTTTTAAAAAACCCCTCCCGCCTGATCCAAACTCAAATCAGACTTTAATACACGGATAGTTTGAACTGTGGGAAATGTTTTCCCCTCAATGAGCTTGAAGAGCATTGTTTGCGGTGGCTAAACAGCACGGTTAGCTGAGACTGGTTAACCCTAGAGTCATAAATGGGCTGCCGTCTCACAGATGCTTGTCACAGAGCCTATAGGTTTATGAAACATTCAGTTTGTCACATTCAGCTCTACTGGCATGCAGGCTCCTGTTACAGAACCCTTTGGTTTATTACTTCTTCAAATAGCCTGGGGAAATATGGACTTTGCTTGAAATACACTATATTGCCAAAATTATTGGGGGCACCCTCACACCACAAAATCAATGAATTATGGGTGTTCCAATCACTTCCATTGTCTTTCCCGGTGTTATACGGTTTTTTGGTGTTGAGAAACTTGAATGGCCTGCACAGATTTCCTGACCTCAACCCCTTCCTTAACCCCTTTGGGGGAAATTTGAGTGGGAAGCTGCAACTCTGGTTTTCTCATCTAACTACAACACACTCTTAAACCCTTATGGAAGATGTTTACAGAATAGTTCCAAGTTGCTGTTTCCCGGGAACGGTGGGTCCCATCAAAAAAAACTTTGGGCCTTATAGTTTAAACTAGCAACCTTTAATTTCCCCTTTTGGGGATTAATAAAGTATTTTTTAAATTTTAATTGAAAATTGGGAAAAAGGAAATTTTATCAAAAATTTTATGTACATGTAAAAGTTGACAGATAAATACTTTTGGCAATATAGTGTATGTTTTAGGGGGTTTTATGTATGAAAAGTGAAAAAAAATAGTTGATTAAAAATATTTTTTAAATTTTTTTCCCCCTTTTTCCGTCGTAAAAATTAAAAATCAGAGTTTCTAAACATAAGTTGCTTCAACCACTGTAAACTGCAAACTGGAGAGATGAATCCATCCATCCATCCATCCTGAAATATCAGTCAACATCTGAATTATTAACTTGGGAAGCAAGGGTTACTGTGACATTATGAGATCCTCTGATCAAGAAATTTCACAAAATTTTGGTTTTTTGGTTTTAGCTGTGTGAGAACCACTTGACTTAAAGCCTTCCAGCAAAAGGAAAAATACAGGCAGTAGCTTAGGGAAAACTCTGTTGTGAACCGTGAGCCCTAGGGGTTTTCAAGAAAAGCTTTCTAACAGGCTTCACGTCGGGGCATTCCCATTCAGGTCCCCAAATTTAAAAATTTTTTAACATTTTTGCCCAAGGGGGACCTGGTAAAAATTTCCGAAAAAAAGATGTGCCATTTGTAGGATAATTCCCTGTACGATCCGAAGCTGCCAGAAGAGCCCTAATGAATTAAAAAGAGTCTGAATAGTTTACCTCTGTTCTGATTTTTGTGACTGCAGATTTATAAGAATAACTTAATGTTGACCGCCTTCTGGCTGCTGCTTTGTTTTTACCATAAAAATGTGAGAATGGCATGAAGTTTTCTGATATAACTCTTATTTCCCACAAAGTCGAACCATGCTTTAGTTGCCTGGCGATGTAAGAAAAACAGCCTCACACACTGTTGTATAACAACCAAAGCACTCAGCCAAAACCTCTCTGCGTTCTCAGAAGAAAAAAATCAAATCTCCTGTTTCTTCTCTGGTCAGATCCTGCCCCTGTACAACAAGCTGAACCCAGAGGCCTCCGCCTCCCCCTGCTGCGTCCCTCAGGACCTGGAGCCCCTCACCATCATGTACTTCATCGGGCGCACGCCTCGAGTCGAGCAACTTTCCAACATGGTGGTCAAATCCTGCAAGTGTCGCTGATAGAAATAGACAGGAGAACTCTGGAAACTGCTTATCTGAGATGGATCCCTCTGTTTGATCCCTTTCTGGCAGACTGAACCAGACGTCAGGAGCTTTGTTCCTTAGTCATTCTTCATTCCCTGGAACTTTCCGTTTGATGTTGGACCTTGTAAATATAACTACACAGGTTTATTAAACGTGTGCCTGAATACTAAAATTCAGAAAAAAGCTTTGTTTTTCCATCAGAATCCTGTCTCAGTAGTGTTCCCTGTGGAGCCACACCCAGACATGTTTGTTTTATGCTTAAAGTTGTTAATTTGAAGGTGAGGTGAGGCCTCGAAGACTCTGCAGAGATGAAAATGCGAAGGAGGGCAGGCAGCAGATAGGAGAGAGAAGCAGGAGCTGCGTCCAGGCGGGGGCCATGCCAGCTCTCTGTGGTCCCAAGACTGAAATCTGCCCGCCGTAAACAGGATGTGAAAGGTTTCCAGACACCGACCCGACCACTCACGGAACGCCAGATTTAAACGCTCCCCTCATCTCATCTCCTCTCCCTCTCTTTCTCTGCGTGTTGCTCGAGGTTCTGGGATTTGTGGTGGGCGGAGAGAGGGAGAAAAGAGAGGCTTTGAAAATGAGACGTGGGCCACATTTGGAAGGTGGTATTTTGCAGCCGTGGCAAATTTGTAACTATTCAGGCCTGGCGCATGCGTCCCATAATCACACCCCCTTTTTTCCTCATCATGCATTCATTATCATATTGTAAAAGGACACTCCTGTTCTTCTGATCATATTATGTGACACCTTTTGTTTACCAGCAACCTCACTGATCCACAGAGTCTCTTTACACCCAACCATCCACACTGACAACTTCTGATAAAATGTCTAAATGCTAGAAATAAAAAAATAAAATCTCCAGGTCTCATTTTATATGTAGGCTCTCTGGTATGCCAGCGGTTTGTGTGTGAGAAAGAGGCAGGGTGTGTGTGTGTGTGTGTGTGTGTGTGTGTGTGTGTGTGTGTGTGTGTGTGTGTAGGGTGAAATCATGTGAAAGCGATTCCTTCAGTTTTATTGTGATGGTGTGTGGAGCACATCGGCAGATCTGCGTCAGATTCTTCTACAGCAAGATTTGTTTCTTTCCTGGTTGACAGTAAAAGGACAGGAAGCGGTCCAGTCATGACAAACAGGGGGCTACCACAACAACAGCCAGTTATAGATGGATTAAGTGAACCAGCGGTTTTCGTCAGTCTTACCACAGCCACAGGAAATAAGTGGATATCTCCAACATTATTCTGGTCAACACTTTGTGCAACAGCTTTTCCTAAATGGGAGTCCAGAGAAGATTAAAAGACTGGTCCATACAAATAGGAATCCAATCAAGAGTTTTCATCCCCCATTATTTTGGAGCGTTTAATGATTTATGTGAACTACTGTTTTTTCATGGTGGATATATTACACAACAAACAAATTTGAAGATACCATAGGCCTTGTTTGTAACCATAAACAAGGTCTCTGGTTGAATATTTATTTTTCTTTTCTCTGGCTGAATATTTGACCAATCTTCTTCTCAGACAGGGGTAAGTTGGTATGAACTGGTGCTTTACTGGAGCAGACCCAGAAGGTGTTGTCCCACTTTTTTTTCACCACAAATTCAGTTCAATTCAATTAAGTTTGGTTTACTTCACTTCACTTCACTTCACTTCACTTCACTTCACTTCACTTCAGTTCAATTCAGTTTTATTCACTTCAGTGCGGTTCAGTTTAGTTCAGTTCATTTCAGTTCAGTTAAATTGTCCCCAAGGAACAATTTAAAAGGGCATGGAAGTAGCCTAAACACAAATATTGGGCTGTTTTTGAACATTTTAACCAATTTGCCTTTTATTTGAAGATGACAGACCGGACCACATTTTTAAACTTCGTCACCATGGTGTGCGCCTTGGGACACTCGTAAAACCACATCAAAACTAACTTTAGACTGAATAAAACAGGTCAATATTAAGCTTCTTGGAGCTACTCCCTGAAGCCCTAAGCTTCCAGTCTTGCTGAAAATGTATGAACTATGCCTTAAAGCCGGGTCTGTGCCAGGAAATTAACCAACTTAAATGAACTCAACCAATTCTCCCCAGAAGACTAGTCAAACATCCAGCCCGATTTATGCCAGAAGATTGCTGATGGCTACAGAAAGCATTTGGTCAATATGCAACTTACTCAGAGACATTTAACTAGGTACTAGTGGGGATATATGAATGTATTTGGGCCTGTTTATAAAATCTGAACCTGTTTACAAAATATTGGCTCAGTATTGATAAGATAAAATCCAAATTAAACATGTTGCACCAAATTCTTGTTTTTGCAAATCATTGAAACTGTATACCCTCCTAGCGGAAGAAGAGTGATTCTTGTAGCACCAAAGTAAATAATACTTTGGTGCTACAAAAAACTAAATTAATATGACATCCATGATCAATTTATGTAAACATCCAACTAAAAGCTTATGGTTACATTAATTCTGGTAACAATGTAAATGATGCATTTTGTCTATTTAAAAATAGATCTTTTGGGATTTTCTGAAGTTTTATTTTTTTATTCTGAATCATTATTTTCACTCTTGTGTCCGGATCCAAGTCTATATTAAGTGTTCAAAGTTTTCACCTAATATCAAGAAAACTTCCCAAAATGCTTACAATGATTGAATTGTAAAGGGACTTTTTTCAGTTTTACACACACAAACAGATAGATCATCAGTTTTGTTTCCTTTAGTTTCAGCCGTTGGTTTATTCACAGAGATCATTAATGAATATTACTTTAAATCAGTTCAGAGGCTATTTTCAATCAGTAGTCCCTGTGCAGGTGTTACAAAGCCAGCTTAATATGAAACAATCTCTAAACAGAAAATCTGAATTTACATATCAAATATAAGTTTACCAGTGAAGGGACCTGCATCCAAAATCTTAATTAAAAGTAGCTTTTAGACATGATTATCCTGGGCATTTAGGACCCTAAGAACTTTGAAACAGAAAAACCTCAGATATGCATGAACAAAGTATCCAGGAATGGATTTGGGAAGTGTGTATTAGATAATAAAAACAAATAAAGCACCAGAAGATCAGATCTTGGATAAAGTTGAACCTAAAAACAAAGGACTCTTGGAGCACACTGTGATGTGGAAACTGCAGCCCTTGAGGCCTTGAAACTGTGGATCATAAGTTCATGGGAACTGGCAGGCTGTCCCTGGGCATTTGTAACCGGTAAACTACAAGTCGTTGTAATATGGAGAACATGACTGGGGAGAACATTCAGTGTCTACTAAAGGTATTCACCTCCCTATGACTTTTTCTGTGTTTTATCTTCTTACGAAGCAGTACATGATTATCAAGTAGTAGGAAAATTATACATGGTTTTCTTTTTTTTCTGCAAATAAACATCTGAAAGGTGTGGGCTGCATTTACATTAAGCCTTCCTGAGTCAATACTTTGTTGAACCATCTTTCACTGCAGTTGCAGCTGCAGATCTTTTGGGTGTTTCTCTACCTGTGTTGCACATCTAGGGACTGGATGTTTTCTCCTTTCTTCTTTGTAAAACAGCTCCAGCTCAGTCAGACTGGATTCATTGAGAACATCAAGTTTCAAGTTTTACCACAGATTCTTAATTGGATTTAGGTCTAGACCTTGATTGGGCCACCCTAAAACACGAATATGCTTTGATCTAAATAATACCACTGCGGTTCTATCTGTATGTTTTTGGTTATTGCCCTGCTGGAAGGTGAACCTCACCTCAGTCTCAAGTCTTTTGCAGCCTCTAACAGGTTTTCCTCCTGGATTGCTGTGTATTCAGCTCCATCCATCTTCCCCACACCATGATGCTGCCACCACCATGTTTCACCATGGGAATGGTACGATTAGGGTGATGTGTGATATTAGTTTACCACCACACACAGCTTTTTGCATGTTGGCCAGTGGATGAGCTTTCAGCCTAATCTGACTAGAGCACCTTCTTCCATTGGTTTTCTGTGCCTCCTGTGTTTTGGCAAACTAAACTTCCTCTCAGTTTCTTTCGCCAGGGTTTGAAAGGACAGATTAGTGGAGGTGTTGTTGTGTAGTCAGGAAATCTCAACTGAGTGGTGGATCTCTGCAGCACCTCCGTGGGATTCATGGCTGCTTCTCTGATTAATTTTCTTTTTGCTTCACCATGACTAGGCGCATACAAAACAGCTTTATTTAAACTAAAGCTAATTTACACACAGGAACGTCCTGTTCACTAATTAGATGGCTTCTGAAACCAGCTGGTTGAACAAAATTTTAATCTAAAAGTATTACAGTAGGCTCCACGGTGGTGCAGTTGGTAGCACTGTTGCCTTGCAGCAAGAAACGTCCTGGGTTCGATTCCCAGCCAGGGTCTTTCTGCATGGAGTTTGCATGTTCTCCCCGTGCATGCGTGGGTTCTCACCGTGTACTCTGGCTTCCTCCCACAGTCCAAAGACATGTCTGTTAGGTTAATTGGTCACTCTAAATTGCCCTTAGGTGTGTGTTGCCCTGCAACGGACTGGCGACCTGTCCAGGGTGTACCCCGCCTCTCGCCCATAGACTGCTGGAGATAGGCACCAGCTCCCCCGCGACCCACTATGGAATAAGCGGTAGAAAATGACTAACTGAGTATTACAGTAAAAGTGGATTAATTGCAAATGCACACCACCCTTTTCAGAATATTATTTGCTCTATGCTGAGTTGATCTATTACTTAAAATACCAGTGAAACACATTGAAGTATGCGGTTCTGACATGAAAAGGTCTGGAAAAGTTCAATCAGTAGGAATACTTTTGCAGCTACAACTAGCTACTGTAGTGATGCACAAATAATGTCTTTTATCATTTTAGTTATTGAACTCCTTGATATTTTAAATCCAGCAGTTTGTCTGGTTTAAACAGAAGGACACATCCTAACCTAAAATGACTGAAGTTAAAATAGTTTAAAGACGTACCAACTGTTCTGCAGCCATCGCAGTAAACTTGTTTGTCTGAGCCACAGTAAAGCTACGCATTCACTGTGTATAAATGTGTCTCGTGTTGGGGTGTCAGTGCTTCAGCTGTGGTGAGGCTCCTTCTTCCCCCTGAGTAAACCAGCCCCAGCATCTGTTAGTCTTTTCCACTTAACTACCCCTTGTTATGTCCAACCTGTACTTATCCCACGATAGAGATCCTTGCTGTTCGCTCTCACACTGGGTCCTTGTCTTTGAGAGGCACAAACACTCTGGTTGTTCACCCTTGCTTTCTCACGCACACCCTTCTTTCTTAAAAAAAAGCCATGTTTGAATGTGTACACAGACCCCGGAGCATGGAAAGCACGCCCATACATCCAAACATACAGATGCCATGATTCATGGGCCTGGTTTGTCACACATTCACCCATACTGACCGAAAATGTAGAGAAGCCTTTGACAGAAGCTGTAAAGCATTCATAAAGATGAACAGAAGGCAATTCTTCCTTACATGCACCTCATGGTTTGAACTCACATCACAAGTTTGGATCAAACTCCCAACTGAAGTCATTTCTATTTTTCAGGCACCTAAATTCAATAAACATCTTCTCGGGGCAATGGCACACGCCATAAACCCAAATGAGGTTATAGAAGCAGCAGAACCAGACTCAGAGGTAAACACAAGATATGGATCTGCAGCCTCAGGATTATTAAAGTCTTCGAGTAGTTACTCTTGAGGTGGAGTGGAGGCCCTGTTTGGACACATGAGACTCGCTGTTCCCTTTTTACACAGAGGAGGGCGTAATTTCTGTAAATTAGCTTCATATATCTATGAAAGGCTGATTAAGGTTAAGTCAATGGGTGATGTATATTAATATACCCAACAGTTATTTGATGAAAAATCATCATTATAAATACTCAATTTAATTTAGCTTATTTATATAGTGTCAATTCAGAACAGATGTCGTCTTGAGGCACTTTACAAATTCAATTCAGTCGAATCATACAGATTCCAAGTCAAGTAAATACATTCTAATTTATCCTAGTTATCAAACATCCATCTATTTTCTATAGCTGCTTCTTCGCGGGGGAGCTGGTGCCTATCTCCAGCAGTCTACGGGCGAGGAGCGGGTTACACCCTGGACAGGCCGCCAGTCCATCGCAGGAAAACACTGAACAAACAACCATGAACACACCCATTCACACCTAAGGACGATTTAGAGAGACCAACTTAGTTATCAAACAATGCAGTCAAATTCAATTTATTATTCAAATTGGATAAATAGTTTTTCTATCTAAGGAAACCCAGCAGATTGCATCCAGTCAGTGACTTGCAGCATTCCCTCCTCCCAGATGAGCATGTAGAGACAGTGGACAGTCACTGGCGTTGACTTTGCAGCAATCCCTCATACTGAGCATGCATGTAGCGACAGTGGAGAGGAAAAACTCCCCTTTAACAGGGGAAACCTCCAGCAGAACCAAGCTCAGTGTGAGCGGCCATCTGCCACGACCGACTGGGGGTTAGAGAGAACAGAGCAGAGACACAAAAAGAACACAGAAGCACTGATCCAGGGGTCCTTTCTATGTGAAAGAAAACCTAAATGTTGAAGGCAGTAGTAGCTTCTTCAATGGCTTCATCTAGGAGAGAAAAAGTAATACCCTGATTATTCAGCAACATATAGCAGATTACACGTGTCTGCTGCTCAGATTTATCAATTTCATTAGATTAATACAGACGTAAGCTTCTCTTGATTTATTGATCTACAAACGTTTGATTATTTATTATCTTAAAAATGTATTCAAAACCATTTGCAATTTTCTCAAATTTTGTTAGATTAGAACCAAATACTCTGATCTATTTTAATAAGACTTGGTGCATAATTGTAAAGTGGATGGAAACGTTTTTATAAGGTTTTTATAGAAAAAAATCTGAAAAGTGTGGCGTGCATTTGTATTATGCCTCTTTATTCTGATACCCTTAAATAAAATCTAGTGAATCAGCTATCTTCAGAAGTTGTCTTAGTAAACAGAGTCCACCGGCTTCTCTGACCATGTAGGAGCAAAACCAACAGTGCACATCACCTTGAACATGCTATCCCCACCGGTAGAGGCAGCATCATGCTGTGGGGTTGCTTTTCTTTACCAGGGAGAGGGAAGCTGATAAACGTTGATGCAAAGATCGATGGAGTTAAATACAGGAAAATCCTGTAGGTAAACCTGTTTGAGGCTGGCTAAACACATAGCCAGAGCTACAATGGGATGGTTTGAATGACAGCATATTAATGTGTTGGAATGGCCAAGTCAAAGTCCAGACCTAAATCCAATTGAGAATATGTTAAAATTGATGTTCACAGAAGTTCACTGTCCAATCTCACTGAGTTTGAATTATTTTGCAAAGGACGGGTAAGCCTTCAGTCTCCAGATAAATCTGCCAGAGACAGATAGTTCCATAAAGTATTGACTTATGCTGAACGCTGAACACTAATGCATGCCACACTTTGGAGATTTGTATATTTAAAAAAGTTTTGAAACCATCTAATTTACAATTATGCACTGTCCTGTGTTGGTTTGTCTCATAAAATCCTAGGGTTTGTGACTAATGTGACAATGTGTGAAAAGATCTTAAGGCAATATCTCTTTCCTGTTATTGCTTTAATAACATGTTTTTCTCCTTCTGTTTTCTCTTTGCTGCATTTGTTTATGCTTGTCAACCTTTCCTGTTCTTTCACCTTCCAGCTGGTCGAACAGTCCTTCCTGAGTTTTGTTTAAATGGACATGTCTTCCTTCCTGAAGCTTTGGGACAAAGGTTAGAACTGAAATATGATTCAGAAAAACCCACTGCTTACCTTAAGTAGACACTTAAACTATAATAATACATACTCTGAATTGGTTAAAACTAGAATGAATTCGATTTGATCTGGAGTCGTGCAGAGACCTCTAGGCGGTCTGCAATAACAAAATTTATTTGGAAATCAACACTAGTAATTAATCTATTTCAATATATTTAAAATGTTAAAAATAAATCTTTAATACACTTTAAAATAATTACCTTCCAGTACAGCTTTTATAAGTTAAATTTATGAATAGGTTTTTGCAAAATATATCTTCGAATATTTTCAAAAAGAGGTTATATTTGTTGATTTCAACCACACACTAAAATTATCAAAATTTTGACTCTTGCATTTAAAAATATGCATAATTTACAAATGCTTCATGGACAAGTACCGTGTAAAGTATGCATATAGCTAATAAACGGCACATATGCCATTTATTAACTGCGTCAGATGTCAGATCGTTTCTTTTGATTCTGCAGATGGAATCACATGACGCTGACAACAGATTTTACAATTTACTTCCTGATCTTTCATCTGTGTTGAGAAATTCATTTTCAGGATGTGGCTGGAGCTGCACATCAAATGAGAAGAAAACTTCAATCACAACCTCTGACCAATCAGATGCATGGTTCTTTTTTTTTCAGCCAATCAGAGCTGCTCATTTCTCTTTTTGGTTTTTAAACGTATGCTTAATGTTGCAGGGCTTAAGCACTTTTAGCTGGATTTCATGTGAGGTTAAGTTGTTGTATCATTTTATTCTAATTATATTTAAGTCAGTTTTTTTTATCTTTAACAAGTTAGTATATTATTTTGTTATTTTGCCTGTTCAATTCAATTCAATTCAGTTTATTTATATAGCGCCAATTCACAACACATGTCGTCTCAAGGCACTTCACAAAAGTCAGGTACATGCAATACAATTAATCCAAATCATTGAACAGTGCAGTCAGATTCTGTTATTTATTCAAATTGGATAAAAAGTTTGTCTATCTAAGGAAACCCAGCAGATTGCATCCAGTCAATGACTTGCAGCATTCACTCCTCCTCTGTTTTCTGGGTTACGTCCTCAATGTTTAAGATGTTCTGATAGATTCAAGGACAGGCTGTACGTTTGACTTATTTCACAAACAAAATTAAGAAAACAAACAAAAAACCTCCAAACAAAGCAACTCTAGTTTTTGGAGGTGACACAACTTTGCTATTTTGTTTACCAGCTCTCAACCTGATTAGACTAAATGGCTTTAAATGGCTGAAGCTGAAACCAAGGGCAGGAACACAAAACATAACAAAAACACAGGAACAGCAGAGGGTAAAGCATCAGGAAGATAGATGGTTTTATATTTCAGGATGCCCAAGGAAGTAAAAGAAACTGATGTTTAATTTCTAGTTAATATACATTTAACCTAACAGATTAAGGATTAATTTATTATGAGAGGTGTAACTTGATGTGGTTTTGGTAAAAAGTATGAAATTAACAGAATGAATGAAACATTTGCTGACAGAACTCCAGATTTGTATTTAGATTTTCAGGCAATTTTAATAAATTATTCACAGTGAGATTATTGGTAAATAGATTTGTGTTCAGCATCTAATTGTGATTTAGTTTGAAAAGCATATATGTGAAAAAAATAAATAAAGCGGGTCTCTTTAGTAATTTATCCATACATACATTGTTTACTGCCTATCCAAAGTCAGTCCAGAAAGGAAACCCAGACATTCCTCTCCCAGAAACACCTGCCAGCTCATTCTAGGTCTGGCCCGACTCCTCCAGTGTAATGAGACCAAAAAACCTTGAAAGGAAGGCATCTAGAAAGTATCCTATCACATGTCTGAACCACCTTCCAGCTACTAGTCTCTAGAGTTTCATTCTTTCGGTCATGAGCTAAACTTCGTGACCACAGATGAAGGCTGGAACCTGGATAGACCTGTACATTGAGAGCTTCAGCATTTAGTCCAGCTCCTGCTTAAGGAAGACAGATTAAAAAAGTGTTCATACAGCTGCAGATGAAGCACCAATCCATCTTGCACTCCATCTTGTAATCATTCCTAAACAACAGGCCAAGATCCATGAATTCCTAAACCTGATGTGGACTCTCACCCCCATTCCAGTGGAAAAAGTTCACCTTCTTCTCCGATTGAGAACCACGGCCTCAGACTTGGTTAAATTTAGTAAAGTACTGTCTCTAAAAGTTCTATTTGTTCAACATTAAATGTGACCACTTTACAGTTTTCAAATAGTGTTATTTACAAAGCAAGTCTAAAAATGAAAGCAAGAGATCACAAACCCAGACGCAGTAAAAACAGCCTCAGGAGTTAAAATGACTGAACTACTGATATGACGCACTCGGCGCTCCACCTTCCTCTCCTTCTAGTCTTCTGTCAACAAGTGACAAAATATGTGGGAGCCTGGATCTGAGCGTGGGCTCAATACGTTACTTATTTTGGCCCCGGAGGAGAGCACAATGCCACGATATCTTTGTGAACTAGATCCTGATTCTGAGTATGCAGGAACTGACTGTTTACCCCTCATTTACCAAGAAATGAGCTCACTTAGGCCTCTCAGGGTTTGGGTCATTACGCATCTCCTGCTTCACAGAGGATCAGCAATTCTCTTCTGGTTTTATATGGCTTGCTGCACATATTTCACATTTTTGAGGGTTCAAAATATACTTATTGCATTTTCTTTCCAACTGGTGGACCAGTGTTTTATTTTAGCTGAGGGTTTTGAGACCAGGACTCACACATCTTCTGTTTTATATGACCTTTAGGTGAACAAGAAGCAGAGCAAAAGAAAAACAGGTCTTACAAAAGCCACTGTAATAGGGCTACAGGCTTTATACAGTTTAAGGAGCTTTTTGGAAACACACAAAAAATCTTAACTGCACCACAATTACATTTGTTTTGATCTATGTGTCAGGGTGGGCCTCAGGAGGATGTTATAGGTCTTAATGTTTTAGGAGACACTGCTATAACTCATGGCAAACACATAGATAGTATAACATAAATATGTTTTGTTGATGCAGAAGAAAAAAATCTTAAAAGACCCTAAAAAGAATGATGACCTGGTAACATCTTACAGTACGTCCGAACTGGTACACATCACCCCCAACATGCTGAGGTTTCCTTTTTTAGAAGGATGACCATTCATAGTTTATCTGTTTTTCTTCAAATGAAAAACTTTCGGCCACAAATGAAACAGCAAACCACCATGAGGTGGTTGTTCAGTGATTATTTTAGGGAGCATTTACAACATTGGGCAAATTGGTTTTTACTATTTTAATCCTTCAGAATATTCATGATTCAGGAAGTTTACCCCCCTTCCTGGTTCCTTTATCCCTTCCATGACTTAAAAACCTCAGACATATGACAGTTTTTTTCAGTCTCTAAGAGCCTCCATTACAACACATGATTCACTGACACTGATTTGAACAAATTGGATGATCTTGCCATGTTTTAGATATCTTGCACTCTTCTGGATTTTTATTTGGTGGTTCTAGACCTTTCAGTGTTATCCTGATTTAACTGGGTGGTGACCAGTACAAGCTCTGACCCTTTATGTTGTCATCTGTTCAGGTAATACACTAAAACCAAAGCAACAATAAGACTTTAGATCTCAGCTCCTTACGAAAAGATTAATACTTCAACTTTTATCATGTTACAACCACAACTTATTTTATCAAGTTTTTAAGTGAACATTCTGTACCCAATGTGAGCTATGCTGGTGGCAGCGCCACGCTGTAGGATGCTTTCCTGTCCCAGCAAGGACAGGGGAGCTGGGAAGATTGATATAACTAAACACAGGGTTATTCTTGGAAGAACTCATGTTAAAGGCTGCAAAAGCCTGGAGATTAGGCCAGGAGTTCAACTTCCAGTGACCCTAAACATCCAGAAAGAGCTAGAATGGAGATTTGTAGTACCATATCAGAAAGGCAGAGGAGGCAAAAAAAAAGTGTGTGAGGGTTGTGCAATGAGATCGTGGCGAGGTGTGTGGTAGGATTGATGAGAAATTCAAGGGACAACATCAGGGATCAACCCTGAGCCCCTTTATTTTGGCAGAGATGATGTACAGGCTGACAGATAAGGCCATGCAGGAGTCCGTGTGTGTTATGATGTTTGCAGATGACATTGTGATCTGTATTTAGAGAGGAGAGAAGGTGGAACAGGACATCTAAATAGAAGAGGACTAAATTTCAATAAAAGCAAGACATAATAAATATGTGTAAATGAGATGGAAACTGGAGCAGAGGTATTAAAAGGAGGATGAAGTTAAGCACCTGGGGTCAAATATCCACAGTGCACAAGAAGTCACCATAGGGAAGCTGCAAGAGTGAAACCGACGGGATGAAAGACGGTGTGATTGCCTTTAGGAGAACTGAAAGGAAATGTTGCTTTTAAAAGCTAAATACTTAGCAAATGAACTGCGATGAAAAGGTAATAAACTACAACTACAAACAGACAAGAAGTTGTCCTATTTAAGAATTTCTCAACCGAAACTGCTCTGAGGGAAAGTAAAGCGGAGAACATTTTGAGAACTTTGAGTTTTAGTTGATGCTTATACCATTGAACTGACCAAGAATGACATGAAACCCAACAATTAACTGTTTGCAAGTCGGAAAATCTGTGTGATATGCTAGAAGCTGAGTGTCATCCTTCTATTTTTTCAAACACGAAATATGTTCAGTACCACAGGTTGTAAAAATGTTGATAAGAGTGTCTTAAAGATTTAATGAAATACAAACTGTCAAGTGCAAATAAACTGTTTATTTCTACAGCTATCATTTAAACAAGTGGCAGCCATGTTGGATTTTTAGCTCTGGGTTTGAATTTAGACTTCAGAGGACCTCCCGTTTATTTTTTCCCAACTTGGAAAATAGCAGTGGCAATAAATTAGAGCATGTTTTTTTTCTGGATGAAAAAACACAACAAACTGAAAAAGTACAACTACTGTTGCAGTACTATTTTAACAAATTTTTCAGAAAGGTGGTACTTGGAAACCTTGATGTGGACAGAGCTAGAACTTCAGAACCACTGGATTAGATAATGTAGCGTGATGGTATATGGATAAGACATGAAACCTATAGAAACTAATGAAATACAAGCTTCTGTTTACAAAGAGTGTGGTCTTTTTTTAATTTAGGCATAAATATGACAGTTGGCATCAGATGTAAACATGAATCAACCCATAAATTAAATGTGCCATCAGGGAACAGAAGAGTCAGTCCATCCGATGTTTGGCAAAGATGTAAAGCCGATTTTGGGAGCTGACTTCATCGATGACCTCTTATAAATTCGTGATTCAAGATGCAGCGTGGCATGGCGTTAAGTTTTGTCACACGAACTTTGGCAGTATGCTGTAAGTATGAGGGTCATCATAGGCCAGGAGCTGAGTCTGCCTGGATCTCTGATAGAGAAAGGTCTGAGGGAGAGCAGTCAGGAGGTGGTGTTGGGGGATTCGATGGTGGCTGCAAGCTGGGCCTCCTCAGCCGCTGTTGGCTCCATCTGTGTGACAGTCCTTTCCTCATGCTCTTCCGCTTGGGCTTGCGTGGACGTCTCCTTTTCTCTTTGTTTGCGGTCGACTCGGTGAGGTCGCTCAGCGTGTCTGAGGACTCATCGATGTAGGCCAGGTTCTCTCCGAAGAAATCCAGCAACTGGCAGTCTGGTGAGGAGGCAGCAATGCATTGAGGGGAGGGAGGGTGCAGTTCAGGTGTGTGAGGGGGGGAACAAGAGGGAAAACTTTGAGCTGGGGTCTGACTGCAGGCACTGTTTAGTTCAGATTCAGATTTTCTTAAAATCATTTGGTCTTTGTTCTGTTCTTTGCTTGTTTCTATACCTCTCACACCTCCCTCCTCAGTGCTGCTGATGGGATAGGAGAGTTGGAAACTGTGGAATACAGAAAATGACAAAGACAAAGATGAGCCATCTGACCTGGAGTCAAATGCAGACTCAGATCCAGAGAGGGAGCCCCCCTGCATGGCTGCACCTGTGGAGTCCAGCTCTGAGGTGGATCTGGCCACAGGGAGGGAGAATGAGCGGGCCAGAACCTGGTGAAATAACCTTCCCTGTGTCTGAACACCAACAGCAGCATCTGGCCTGCTACCCAGTGCTGCTTTTGGGACTGCTGCCTCTCCAGCTGCACTCCCCCATGGCCTGGGCTTGGACGCCGCAGCCCTCTCTAAGGAGGACTGACCGTCCAGCTGACACATGGAGCTGGAGAGGCCGGCCCAGCGATTTGGCAAGTGTCCGTTCTCAGAGCCGCCTCGAACCCAGTATCCCAGGGTGCCGTGGGCTCCCCGGCGGATGCGTCGACGCTCACTGCGTTTCCAACGCCGGCGTTGAAGAAGGAAAGGGTCGTTGAATTCCAGAGGGTTTGGGATCCTGAAGTCCATGTTCTGAGTCCAGTCTGTGGCGTGGGCCCTCAACTCCTCCATCTGAAAGCAACAGAGGGAAACAAAGTAAGAGAAGAGAGAAAATATGCTACTTGTCCCTCTTGATTAAGCTGCCTGACCTAAAAATCTCTCACCTCAGCACGTGTCCTCTTGGACAGAACCCTCAGCCAGTTGCCTATCATGGTGAGGATGGAGGCAAAGTAGGCCAGACCAAACACTATCCACAACAACACCAGAGGCTTGAAGATCGTTCCACCTTCATAACCTCCTCCTGAACAGAGATACTGGACTTAGGAAGCCTTTAATGTCAAGTGATGCTCAAAAGAACAATATATACTTCGGTCCCTGCTTAGTCCTGGCAGTCAATAAAAAAAAGATAAGACAAATAAATATATACAGGGGTTGGACAATGAAACTGAAACACCTGGTTTTAGACCACAATAATTTATTAGTAAGGTGTAGGGCCTCCTTTTGTGGCCAATACAGCGTCAATTCTTCTTGGGAATGACAGATACAAGTCCTGCAGAGTGTACAGAGGGATTTTAAGCCATTCTTCTTGCAGGATAGTGGCCAGGTCACTACGTGATACTGGTGGAGGAAAACGTTTCCTGACTCGCTCCTCCAAAACACCCCAAAGTGGCTCAATAATATTTAGATCTGGTGACTGTGCAGGCCATGGGAGATGTTCAACTTCACTTTCATGTTCATCAAACCAATCTTTCACCAGTCTTGCTGTGTGTATTGGTGCATTGTCATCCTGATACACGGCACCGCCTTCAGGATACAATGTTTGAACCATTGGATGCACAGGGTCCTCAAGAATGGTTCGGTAGTCCTTGGCAGTGACGCGCCCATCTAGCACAAGTAGTGGGCCAAGGGAATGCCATGATATGGCAGCCCAAACCATCACTGATCCACCCCCATGCTTCACTCTGGGCATGCAACAGTCTGGGTGGTACGCTTCTTTGGGGCTTCTCCACACCGTAACTCTCCCGGATGTGGGTAAAACAGTAAAGGTGGACTCATCAGAGAACAATAGATGTTTCACATTGTCCACAGCCCAATATTTGAGCTCCTTGCACCATTGAAAAGCGACGTTGGCATTGGCCTGAGTGACCGAAGGTTTGGCTGAAGCAGCCCCGGCCGTGTATATTGACCCTGTGGAGCTCCCGACGGACAGTTCTGGTGGAAACAGGAGAGTTGAGGTGCACATTTAATTCTGCCGTGATTTGGGCAGCCGTGGTTTTTATGTTTTTTGGATACAATCCGGGTTTAGCACCCGAACATCCCTTTCAGACAGCTTCCTCTTGCGTCCACAGTTAATCCTGTTGGATGTGGTTCGTCCTTCTTGGTGGTATGCTGACATTACCCTGGATACCGTGGCTCATGATACATCACAAAGACTTGCTGTCTTGGTTACAGATGCGCCAGCAAGACGTGCACCAACAATTTGTCCTCTTTTGAACATCTGGTATGTCACCCATAATGTTGTGTGCATTTCAATATTTTGAGCAAAACTGTGCTCTTACCCTGCTAATTGAACCTTCACACTCTGCTCTTACTGGTGCAATATGCAATGAATGAAGACTGGCTACCAGGCTGGTCCAATTTAACCATGAAACCTCCCACACTAAAATGACAGGTGTTTCAGTTTCATTGTCTAACCCCTGTAAGTCTGATAACAAACATTACTCATCGTCTGGCTGGCTTCTTATTTTCCAAATTTGTCTTAAAAACACTGCTACTGCAGCATTTAAATATATACATCAAGTCTTCATCTTGAACAGGAGTAATGCTTTATGTAATATTTTTATTTCACTTGTGAAGCATTTTGGTCACTCTATTGTGTGTAATGGTGCTAAATAAGTAAAGATTGATTGATTGATTTATGTCTTTCTGTAGCAAATACATCTCTGGGGTTTCCAAATTAGCTAATGGGTCTATTTAATCTGAAAAATGTCCAATTCAAAACCCTGTGTGGCAACTTTCCCAACTGTTATTTTCAACTAATGGTGAAAAGACATCTGAATGACATAACGTCACATAACGTCAGTACGCAGCACTCGTACTCATACTCGTCGTCTTCCACTTTATCCAGGACCAGGTCGTGGGGCCAGCAGACTCAGCAGAGACGCCCAGATGCCCCTCTCCCCAGACACCTCCTCCAGCTCCTCCGGGGGGAGCCCAAGGCATTCCCAGGCCAGCCGAGAGACATAGTCCCTTCAGCCTGTCCTCCTCCCAGTGGGACGTGCCTGGAACACCCCCCGAGGAAGGTGTCTAGGAGGTATCCGGTATAGATGCTCGAGCCACCTTAACTGGCTCCTCTCGATGTGGATGGCCGAGCTCCTCACCCTATCTCTAAGGGAGTGCCCAGCCACCCTATGGAGGAAGCTCATTTCAGCCACTTGTTCTTTCAGTTATGACCCAAAGTTCATGGCCATAGGTGAGGGTTGGAACGTAGAGTGACCAGTAAATCGAGAGCTTCACTTTTCGGCTCAGCTCTCTCTTCATCACAATGGACCGGCACAGTGTCCCCCATTACTGCGGCAGCCGCACCGATCCGTCTGTCTGAACAGGACCCCGAGATACTTGAACTCCTCCACTTGAGGCAGGAACTCCCCTCCAACCTGAAGAGGACAAGCCACCCCTTTCCGGTCGAGAACCATGGCCTCGGACTTGGAGGAACTGATCTTCATCCCAGCTGCTTCACACTCGGCTGCGAACCGCCCCAGCGCATGCTGTAGGTCTTGGCTAGAGGGGGCCCCTCCTTGAACCGCCACCTTAACGTGGTGGAGGGGTTTGAGTGCCCGAATGATCCTAGAGGCTATGTTGTCTGAGGCTTAAATGCCCCTGGTAGGGTCTCCCGTGGCAAACAGGCTCTAGCTGACGGGTCAGACAAAAAGCAGTTCAAGACACCTGCATGAGTACCACACTTCTCCAGGGAGAAGGCATTCGACTGTGTCCCACGTGGTGCCCTGTGGGGGGTGCTCCAGGAGTATGGAATCGGGTGCCCTTTATTAGGAGCCATCCGGTCTCTGTACAAGTGGAGCATGTTGGTGCATGTTGGACGCTGGCAGGGCTGCCCTTTGTCACCGGTCCTGTTCACACCTTTTATGGACAGGATTTTAGGCGCAGCCAAGGCCCGGAGGGGGTCTGGTTTGGGGACCAGTGGATTTCGTCTCTTCTTTTTGCGGATGACGTGGTCCTTCTGGCCCCCTCTAGCCAAGACCTACAGTACGCAGCACTTTGTAACAAAAAGCCCTTTACATGCATGTTCTAACAAACGGATGAAACTTTTGATGATGTTTTCTTTCCCACAGTAAGGCTGAAACTTATGTTGTAGGCCCATAAACCTCCCATATTTATAAACAAATCCTTTTGACTGTGTGAAAACATCTGAATACAAATGTCAAGCTTTGACCTTATTTTGGTAGGATGGTGTTAATCTAGTGAGAAGGGGCCTGTTTCAGCACTGTACCATAAATTAAACATGGTGTAGATTCTCAGTCCTCCAGGACATGACAATCCAAAATGCTTAAGTAGGAGTCAACTGAACTTTCTTTCTTGTTTCTTGAAGACATTTAATTCCTCCTCCAAAAAGCTTCTTCAGTTTTGAAGAAGTTTCACTAAGGAGAATTCAATGGCTCTACCCTCTATTCAGCTCACTGTTTCCTGACGATCCAAACATGTCCCTAACGATGCCATGTAGGTTGTTTTGTTATTGTTTGTTATGTCTCAAGGTGTGAATTGTAAAACCATCTGGTGAGTCAAGTCAAAGCTGCAGAGTAGAGGTGTTAGAAAGATTAAATCTGAGGCCACCCCCTCTGTTTAGTGTTTTTTTTTCATATAATTAACATCAGATGGCTTCTTTCACTCATCTCTCAAACTACCTGTGTTCCCTTTCCAAAATGTGCACATTCATATTTTATCTTCAGAAGAGTGTCTCTTGTCCTTGAGATGTAAATGACTTGCTGATTCTTGACCCGATGATTTGCTCTTCTATGTTTGAGTATCTGTTTGTGTAGCTGCTGCTTAGTTTCTCCAGTGTGAAGGTCTGAACATTCCTCGCTGCACTGGACAACATTTCTGTCTGCGAGGGTTGTTAAGTCTTCAGAACTGAAGAAGCCTTTTGGATGTTGAGGTGACACATCTTGAAGGAAAAAGAGAAGAAGTCCAGATGCTTCTACTGAAGCACTTAGGAAATCTTTACTAGTAAATGGTGTGCAAATTTTAGAAGCTCCTTCTTTGCTCTTTTGTTATCGAAGCTTTTATAACAATGTTTCACCATCAGCAACAAAGCTCTGGGAACTTGGATTCTTGGATTACCAAGAATGATTCGATGCCCTGTCCTGCATATAAAATCTCAAACATAAAACACTATGTGGCAAGCAGAAGGAGTATTCACTACAGATGCAAACACATCTGGATCACCTTGGTGCACTGAGTCACTTGATATGGGTCATTTCTTGCCATTAACACTCCTGAGACAGTGCCTGAGACAGCACATATGACGCGGCTTCAGCTCGTTGGTAGTTTTTACATAATCTTGAAAAAGGAACAGTGCCGAGAGGCATGGCAGGATGCAACTACAATTAAGAATCATATTTTCTTTGTCACACATCATAAATCATCGAGGTTTGTGGCCCTTCAGGATTTTATTCTCATGCAGCAACTGTTTGTCTTAGGCTTAAAATGTCCAGATTTCGGTTCAGGCCCCCTGTGTACTTCCCTTCCGCAAAAAAAGTGGGAATCACCATAGCAACCTGTTACTCAGCATGCTCTTCTTATAGCTTATTCCAAGTTACAGAAAAGGTGGCGCTTGAAAAGAGAGCAGCCCCAAGAGGGATCAAAGGTTGCGGCGTAGTGATGAGGCGGCTGGTGCTGTAGGTTCTTATAACTCAAATTAATGGTCATAGTTTTTGACAAGTATCATAAAACAGCAATTTGCTTTGCCCCCCGGAGTCAATAGTTTTCATTTTGATCTTAGCACCTGGTACGTAGTCTCCAAATCCAACGGTGGTAAGGGTGATGACCACGAAATACAGCGACTCCAGAAACGACCACTTCTCCACCTTCTGAAACACGACCGTTGGGACGGCGAGGAAGATCAAGCAACCAATAAGGATGGAGAGAACTGCTGACATCACACGCACAGTTGTTGGCCTGATCTTTCGTTTCTGCAAGAGAGATGACAACAAATGCTGATGAAGATTAATAACATTCAGTAGTCGATATATGTAAATATGTGTACAGTTTAGGCATCTAGAGGGACGTTTTTACATCGGTTTTAACAACTGTTTTGAGGCCTTAATAAGATGTCTATATACAGTACACTTTGGCTAAAATATCGCAATAGAGATATACATCTTCCTATTTCAGATCTTTGCACCCTTTTTATAGCATCGGGTATTCGAGGGTGGTGTAAGTCGATCAGCTCTGGAAATCTGGAAATAACCATGGACACACATTCCTAACAATAACCCTTGAAGCATGATATTCAAATATGAGAAAGCATACAATACCCCACTCAAAAGGTCACACAGCTGATAGGAAACCAAATAAAATTAAAATTTAGTATCACATTTGTCTCATATGTTTTAAAGATTTTTCTTTCAGGCAGCATCTCATCATGGGCCATGCATGTAACTAACCCACTCTGGGAAATGTTGCCACAGAAGGTAACACTTCTTCTATCTGCAGTGAAGCTTAAAATCCACCTTTAAACTTCACAGAACTTGGGCTTAACTATCAAACTGTTGCTTCTACTACCTATTCTTAACAATATAACTGTTTATGCATGATACATTCAATGGGAAACAGGAACTCTGACTGGGAGAAAAATAAAAGAAGGACATTTGGAATTTCATGATCAAGAATACAAAACATTGACATTTGATTGGTTGTGCAATATTTGCTAATTTCTTTCCTAGTTATTGTATAACTGTTAGCAGCGAAATGAAATGAGACAATAATAATTAGGTTCCATTAATACAGGTCTAAGACCAAACAAAAACAAAAATATTTAATAATGTTGATGGTCTCTGCATGGTCTTTGTCTGCAGTGCACTTACCATTGAGTATGATGGAACCTAAGAGATCCCCAACTGTTCTTAGTATAACCAAAACCTTTGCTGTGAGATCCTGGTTGGTGCTGCATGGAGGAATGGTAGTAGCGGCGGCTGGTTATTCATTAGGTGATGACAGGTATTTGTCATGAGCAGTGGCCTCATGGGCCAAATGCCAAGGCTAAGACATAGACACAGAGGCAGAACTGCAAGTAATTTAAAGTAATGCTGTTGGCGACGGAGCTGCTTTGCACATAATGTTTTTTTCTGTTAGCAACTAAAAAGAAGTCACCAAGCAGCTTAAATAAACAATCTATCTGATAATAGAAACAGTGCCATATTAAGGTCCCTTGTATACAAAGGCTGATATTTGCATGGTTGACAATAGGTAGTTGTAAATTTTTCATTTGGCAGTTCTGATGCAAAATGTACCTATCAATTTCTCATAGAGAAGTCCTGGCATCCTATTTAGCAATAAGGAGGGAGGATGGAAAGGCATGGAGGAAACAGCACATGCAGAGGCTTATAGGGCTCTAAACACAAACTTACAATATTTGCATAATGACTCCAAATCAGCTCACAGCAATGATTGAAACACAGATTTTTGAGTTTGCGTGCATAATTCTTTTGACTTCACTACACCAAAATATGCTGCTTCACATTGAACTGTTCCACAGGATGGCAAGGTTGTCACTGTGCAGAAGTTTGTACAGAGGCCCTCTTACCTGCATCTTATAGTCAGCTGATGAAAGTCCTGATGTTTTCTACTCCAAACGTGAGGCTAAAACTAATGGTGGAGGAGCGGAATCCTCCCATGGTTTTATGTAATTCCTGTACATTATAAAAAAATATCTTATATCATGGATCCATGGTGGCATTGTTGTGTTAGGATGAGTAGGAAAGCAGCAAGGAAATATCTATTTGGTCAGTCCTAAGAACACAAAAGGGTTATAAGTGTCTTCACAGTGAGATTAGGTCTGATCACCTCATTCTAATGTCCAGACATGTCTAGGAAACAGTGGGGTGGTGGTAATCTGGGGCCTGAAACGCCACAATAATATAGTTTTCAAAAAAATCTCTAGTAGCAAAGAGAGTGTAAACTTCCGCACCTGTCTCTAGCCTCTATTTGTTATTGATACTCTGATAGCAAAGGTTCAGCTTCAGAGAAGAAGCTCTAGGATTTTATTTTGTGTTAGAAAGAGTCATTAGATAGTATGCCTTCCTAGATTTAAACTGAGATTTAGTTTGCGTAAAGGACAGACCTTTCTTACCAAAAACAACTTCTCAATCTTGGCCACAGCTCTCCGCAGCACCGTGCCCATGTGATCACCCACTCCAGCAAGCAGGATGCCAAACATGGGGATGCCCACCAGGGCGTAGCACACACAGAACAACTGTCCGAACCACGTCCGAGGTGACAGATTCCCAAAGCCTGGCAACAAAGAACAATAATAATATGGACAATTGTCTGTGGGTTAAATGTCAAATTTGTTTGAAAAAAATCATACTGTGACTAGATATTGCAAATACTCTAGACAGATTACCAGTTAAGATAATCAAATAGATGTTTTCTGTTACTATTTACCTATCGTGGTGATGATGGTACCACAGAAGAAGAAAGCGGAGCCCATGTCCCAGCGGCTGGTCAAGTTGGCAGGTAGGCTGCTTATATCCAGACCTGCCTCAATAGCAGATACCAGTTTCTGCAAGTGTCACATGTTGTTTACATGTAAATGAAAAATATACTAGTTCTAACTTTTTTATGCCACAGGCATTTATTTTGAACTGTAACCACAAAGCAGCATAAACCCCACTGAAAACAATCAATTCAAATGGGAAATATTTAACAGTAGGTGATGAAACTTTGTCAGTTTTATTTTGCAATTTTGTTTTACTACAGATGTAAACAATCTGTTTTGATCAGCAAACATGTAATCCATTTGTTATGTGTGATTGGGATTCACAAGGTTATGGTCAAATGTAAGTACACCCTCTTTTAGTTCAAAAGTTTTCTGCTATAAAACAAAGTATTTTCTAAAAGAACGAAAATTTCTTCACTAGATCACCAAAATGGGCAAATAAAATCGTAGATGATCTACGACATGCAACAGTGAATGTAAAAAAAATTACATACCCCGTTAAAATGCCAGATTATGGTGATTGAAAAATATTTAACTCATGATAAATCTTTTCAAAATTGTTTCCACACCTATTGTGAAACATATTCTCTATAATTCAACTGGAAAACAAACATCTCTTACAAGGAAAAATGAAACAAATGAAAAAGCAGCAACAACCTGGTTAAATAAGTGCAGACAGCCTCAGTCTAATGCTTTGCTGAACCAAGTATTTCTCATGTTTCCGCTTCCTGTCTTCTCCTGAAGGAGTCAACCAACACTCCACATGTTGACAAGGCAATATTTGCCCCTTCTGCCTTGCTCTCCAAATATGTCAGATTGTGAGGACGTCTCTTGTACGCTGCCCTCTTCACGTGACCCCACATAGTTTCTGTCAGATCAAACTCTTGACTGTTCAGGCCCTTCAAAAATGTGATTCTTTTCCAGTGTTATATGCAAGCTTTGACTCAGACTGATACTGAAAAATGACATCCCTCTTCATCTTCCAGCAAATGCCTGAAGGTTCTGGGTCAAAACTCACTGGCATTAGGAACCGTTTATAGTTTTATCCACCTTGACAAAAAGTATTGTTCCATCTGAAGAAACATAAGACCAGAGTATTGTTTCTGTGGGGCCAAAAGTTTCATTTTTTTTATTTAATCGGACCCTGATTTGTTTTCCCAAAACGTTTTAGGAGATTATAGCCAGAACTAAATGTTTTGTTCGGAAGAAAAGCCTTCTGTTTTGCAACCATACTCCTTAAACAAATGGAGAATACAGGAGCCTGTTGTCACATGTAAAACTAAACTAGTGCAAACCAGAAAAATCTGCAGGTCCTCCAGGGCTACTGACAGTCTCTTAGCAGCCTCCCTAACAGGTTCCAGCCTTGTCTATCAATCATTTGAGGAGAAACACCCACTCTTTGTAATATAGCTTTATACAATGAGATCAGGTTGAGCCTTTTGGACTCTTCTGAAAACCCTGGTTTTAACTGAAGGAGGCAGAGGTTGAGAAAATCAGTTGAACGATATTTGAGGCTGATCATGTTTAAAATAATCTATAGTAGTTGTTTACCCGAGAAGAGTTAATATTGAATATGAAAGTAAAAGTATATAAAATTAAACAGTTATCCAATGGTTGATAACAATTTGCTTGTTTTTCAGTTATAACGAACAGGATATATGTCGCATAATAAAGGTGGAAATAGGTTTGAAGTGAATTTCAATGATAAACCTTTTTTTGACATCGCAAAATCCTGCGACTTTTAGAAGATTATTTTTGAGAGTGACTGTAAAATACATGTAACAAAAACTCATAATTTTCACACAGCAACAATTTTTTATAGGCTTATTAAAACGTAGAGACTCTGTGTCCCATCTGTCTTTCTGTTTGCAGTTTACTCCTCTAACCCTCAGTTTAATAAAATAAGGTGGGAATCACTGTAGCAACCAGAGACTCCTGTTCTTCTTGTAGATTGATCAACGTTATCAAGACAGTAACACTTGAAAATAGTTCAATTCAATTCAATTCAGTTTTATTTATATAGCGCCAATTCACAACACATGTCGTCTCAAGGCACTTCACAAAAGTCAGGTACATACATTCCAATTAATCCTAACCATTGAACAGTGCAGTCAGATTCAGTTATTTATTCAAATTGGATAAAAAGTTTTTCTGTCTAAGGAAACCCAGCAGATTGCATCGAGTCAGTGACTTGCAGCATTCCCTCCTCCCGGATGAGCATGTAGAGACAGTGGACAGTCACTGGCGTTGACTTTGCAGCAATCCCTCATACTGAGCATGCATGTAGCGACAGTGGAGAGGAAAAACTCCCTTTTAACAGGAAGAAACCTCCAGCAGAACCAGGCTCAGTGTGAGCGGCCATCTGCCACGACCGACTGGGGGTTAGAGAGAACAGAGCAGAGACACAAAGAGAACAAAGAAGCACTGATCCAGGAGTACTTTCTATGGGAAGGAAAAGTAAATGTTAATGGATGTAGCTCCTTTAGTTGTTTCACCTAGAAAGAAAGAACAGATAAACTCTGAGCCAGTTTTCAAGGTTAGAGTCTGAAAGAGAGCACATATAATTAGTTACAGTAAAGCTCAGTCAGTTGATATATCTAGGAGAAAGAAAGGGTTAAACACTGAAAGACAGGGTCATGTGGATCATCGGCAGAGGGTGAGCATTAAGTTGTTGCCAGCAGAAGCTTGGAAGATGCCCCTCTCCAGAAAGGTGTCACAGGTAGACACAGAGTCAGGCCAGGTGTAGCTTTTAGGAAGAGAAAAGAGAGAGAACAAAGTTAAAAGCTGAAATAACAGCAAATAATGCAAAATTGGAGTTAGTTAAGTGTTACAGAGAAGTGACAGCAGCTGGTGCGGGTTGTTAAATTAACAGTCTTACTTTTTGACCAGCGTCATAAACCACTGGTGTTTTTCCCCCTGTAAAAAAAGCCCAAATAGTTTTTTGCTCAATGAATATCATTATTGTTTTTTCTGACACGTTTTAATTGAGTTATTATGGCATGGTTGATATCAGCACAGGAAGTGTGCTTTTGTTGGGTCGTTTGTAACTGTATAATAATTAGCAATGCTTATTTAGAGGGTGAAATACACATGCAACTTGAAGGGTGTGAATTGATATCTTTGTACTTAGTTATTCTATTATGCCATGTAATTAGCATAGAGTGGCAGAAGTAGCTGAAAACCAATCTGGAAAGGGCTTTTAGACTATTTCCAAACATTTTAAAGGACCTAATTCTGCAGTGAGAACGATGTAAAACATGCAAGACACCTGCCAATCTTCCCAGGATTAAATATCATATGAACACATAGACTAAGATCTTGAAGATCCTAATTATTACACTGATCAAACTTCGTGGTAGAAAGGTGATCAGTGGGGCTTATTTTAGCTCGATTTTGATCTCATCTGAAGCTTCACCCAAACTGGTTCATGAAAACATGTCAGCGAACGCAAACACAACAATGAATCTTAACAAGTCAAGGTTTAACCAAAGTGGACCGAGTGAACTACTGTGGCAGCACTTGAAGAAAACAGTGAAAAAATGGATGCAAATAAAATCTCAACTCTCAACCAGTTATACTTGCCTACTACTTTGAAAGAATGTGATGAAGGACTATCAGGCTGCAGGCAAAAAAACCACTGTAATTTTAATGACATTCAAAGGGAAAAACATGTGAGAATATCTGATAGCATGAGGGTAGAGTCATGTGATGAGGAGGTCACAGTTTTATTATATTATCTAAAGCACATTTAAAAGCTGCTTCCAATGAATATAGCCACAGTGATACAGTGACTTGGAAAAATGTTTATTCTCCTCAACATTTTCACATTCAGCCAAGTTGCAACCAAACCTCTCTGTATTCCATTAAATAATTAGTTTATGTGTTTTCTGTGGAACTGCACAGTGCTTAATAAAAATTAAAGGAACACTTTCAAAACACATCAGATCTCCATCAAAGCCACAGAGAAGCCTAAACTGATAAAACTTATGCAGTAGGCTAGTCTAATTTGCTCAGATGTTATTGCAGTAACCCAAAATGGTACTTAATAGTTTGTATGACCCCTAGGTGCTTTAGATGCATGCCTCACAATGCATCCTCCTTATAAGATGATGTATGATGTCCTGGTGTATCTCCTTCCAGATCCTGACCAGGGCATCACTGAGCTCCTGAGGTACCGCCTCATGCTACCAGTGGTGACACTGACCCAAGCCAAAGGCAAAACTACTAAAAAGCTGTCAAACAATTATATATATATATATATATATATATATATATATATATATATATATATATATATATATATTATATAATATGTATATATATGTATATATATATATATATTATATATATATATATATTATATATACAGGGGTTGGACAATGAAACTGAAACACCTGTCATTTTAGTGTGGGAGGTTTCATGGCTAAATTGGACCAGCCTGGTAGCCAGTCTTCATTGATTGCACATTGCACCAGCAAGAGCAGAGTGTGAAGGTTCAATTAGCAGGGTAAGAGCAAAGTTTTGCTCAAAGTATTGAAATGCACACAACATTATGGGTGACATACCAGAGTTCAAAAGAGGAAAAATTGTTGGTGCACGTCTTGTTGGCGCATCTGTGACCAAGACAGCAAATCTTTGTGATGTATCAAGAGCCACGGTATCCAGGGTAATGTCAGCGTACCACCAAGAAGGACCAACCACATCCAACAGGATTAACTGTGGACGCAAGAGGAAGCTGTCTGAAAGGGATGTTCGGGTGCTAACCCGGATTGTATCCAAAAAACATAAAACCACGGCTGCCCAAATCACGGCAGAATTAAATGTGCACCTCAACTCTCCTGTTTCCACCAGAACTGTCCGTCGGGAGCTCCACAGGGTCAATATACACGGCCGGGATGCTATAGCCAAACCTTTGGTCACTCATGCCAATGCCAAACGTCGGTTTCAATGGTGCAAGGAGCGCAAATCTTGGGCTGTGGACAATGTGAAACATGTATTGTTCTCTGATGAGTCCACCTTACTGTTTTCCCACATCCAGGAGAGTTACGGTGTGGAGAAGCCCCAAAGAAGCGTACCACCCAGACTGTTGCATGCCCAGAGTGAAGCATGGGGGTGGATCAGTGATGGTTTGGCCTGCCATATCACGGCATTCCCTTGGCCCAATACTTGTGCTAGATGGGCGCGTCACTGCCAAGGACTACCGAACCATTCTTGAGGACCATGTGCATCCAATGGTTCAAACATTGTATCCTGAAGGCGGTGCCGTGTATCAGGATGACAATGCACCAATACACACAGCAAGACTGGTGAAAGATTGGTTTGATGAACATGAAAGTGAAGTTGAACATCTCCCATGGCCTGCACAGTCACCAGATCTAAATATTATTGAGCCACTTTAGGTTGTTTTGGAGGAGCGAGTCAGGAAACGTTTTCCTCCACCAGTATCACGTAGTGACCTGGCCACTATCCTGCAAGAAGAATGGCTTAAAATCCCTCTGTACACTCTGCAGGACTTGTATCTGTCATTCCCAAGAAGAATTGACGCTGTATTGGCCACAAAAGGAGGCCCTACACCTTACTAATAAATTATTGTGGTCTAAAACCAGGTGTTTCAGTTTCATTGTCCAACACCTGTATATATCGCACTGAACATGCTATGACCTCAGTGAAACATGGTGGTGGCAGCATCATGCTGTAAAGAGCACTTTTCTTCATAAAAGCCTGAAACTGGGACGGAGGTTCACCTTCCAGCAGGACAACTGAGCTATGATGAAATGGTTTAAACTTAAGACATATTCATGTCTTTAAGAAGGAGTTTGAGTTCAGAGGTAGCTACATGTCATCAAACACAGATGATTAGAACAACAAGAAAAAGTTTCCATATTTCTGTGTGGAGTGAAGCTTGAAATAGCTTGAATGACATGAAATGGTTGTAAACATGGAACTGATGATTATAGATGAAGATCAAACTTGAATAATCATTATTATTATAACTATAATTTTTACCAATTAATACCTTTTATATTACTTTGCATTGTATTATTGTCTTAAGATGATAGTCATGGGGGTTCTACTTTATGGAGTGCGCTTTATTTTTTCACTTTTTTTAAGAATTGTTTTGGATTCATAATTTGCATGAAATTAAGTAGTTTTACTTGATGAAAAGAAAACATACTTGAAAAAACAATAGTGCAGTAACAAGGGGGAACTTGAGAAAGAGGGATATCTCAGCTTCGTGTCTAAAGATACCTTCACAAGCTCATGAAAATCCACCTCAGTGACGCAGGAGTTATTAATGAGGAAGTCCTGCTTGGCTCTGAGCAGATTTACATGTGCCTCGCTCTCCTTTGGGGTCTCCAGGGTGACAAAAACGAGCGCTCCCATGCCCAGGTACAGCATGACCCCTGTCAGCAAGGTGGTGAGGGTGGTGCATCTCATTTTTCTCCTGGTCGTCACCCCTGCCCTCCAGGGTTTGGAGTCTTGTCTGGGGTCTCAGTCAGGATGCACCAGGATGCAGCTGGGCATAAACAGGAAGTTCCTTTAGACAAGTGCTAAATGAGTGAGCGCAGATATATGCAAACAAGATATTTACAAGTGTTCTGGGAAGAAACAAAGACTCATCATACATCTGTGTCACACTAAAATCAGGGACAATAAGTGTTAATAGCAACTGCATCAAACATCTCCCAGGTTGTTAAAGTTTATTTGCAATTTATAGTGTTTATTACTAATAAATTTGACATTTTAAGAAGAATTTTTAAATATTATATATATAGTTTTAACAATAACAATTAAATACTACGTAATTTTTTAATATGAGCAAACAGTGCTTTGATAAAATGAGTCCAGTGGGAGACTAAAAGCTAAACAAGTCTTTTTTCAGGAGGATTGTGGGTTTTCAGTCTCCTTAAGGCCTGAAGAAGTCTCAGGAGATCGAAAACAGAAAGATATTGATGGTGGTGAACAAGTTCTTCCTGTTGTGGGACCACAAACAACACTTTAAAGAGAACAATAAATTTCCATGAAGGGTAACATGACATAGTTGGACACCATGGCTCCAGTGTTCTATTGCTGAGGACATGTGAGATTTTAATTTGTTGATTTTATTCTAGACTCTTTTCAGTGTTTATGCACAAAGGTTCAACTTAGAATATAATGTACCAAGATGTATATAGATCATTTTAATGTTCTCTTTATTTCTTGTTACAAGTACAGTACTGTGCAAAAGTTTTAAACTGATCTTAATTTCTCTAAATTTTTCCCCAAGAAGCTGGATTTTCTTGCTAACAGTGAAATGGTCTTGATCAGTGGTTCTTCGGCTTCTGGAGTTTCTTTAGATGTTTTACTAATTTCCTGTCCAATCCTCGTACCTGACCCTGAAAGCATATTGTAGTGTGTGCACTTAAAAATAGAAAAAGTGGAACAACTATTGTTCAGAAGTTGCAGCCGCAAACACCTTGTCCTCAACATCATGAGGCTGACCTTAGGAAAAATAACACACGGGTGTGGAACGGGTTTCCAATGTCCAGTTTCTGCATGTCCAGACTGAGGACCTAGCTTGTTTCAGATCATCAAACAGATTTTAAAAAACAGAAAAATTATAACCTGAGAAAAGAAAAAATGCAGTTTTCAAACGAGGGGGAAAAACGTGTAAAAGCAAGTGTCCTCACTGTTTAAATCATGATTAACTATGTTTTCTGGAAAGCTGAGTTCAATTTCAATGGGTCAAAAAAGGTGAAATGAAGGTTTTGCATTGATTTAGTCAAAGTCTGGACTTAAATCCAACAGAGATGCTGTGGCATGACCCTCAACAGACCTTTCATGCCGGAGAATCTCTCCAAGGTGGCTGAATTGAAACACTTTCATGTATTGAAAAAAAAAAAATTATCCACAGTGATGAAGAAGTCAAAGTGTCACTTATTGCAACAGCTTGATGGCAAATGCTGCTGCCAAGAATGGCACAACACTTCCATAACAACAGAAAATCATCAGCTGAAAACTACATTTTGCATTTACTCAGGTTAACCTTGAAATGGAAATTTGGTTGAAACATTTAAGTGCGGGCTGCACGGTGGCGCAGTTGGTAGCCCTGTTGCCTTGCAGAAAGAAGGTCCTGGGTTCTTTCTGCATGGAGTTTGCATCTTCTCCCCATGCATGCGTGGGTTCTCTCCGGGTACTCAGGCTTCCTCCCACAGTCCAAAAACATGACTGTTAGGTTAATTGGTTTCTCTAAATTGCCCTTAGGTGTGAATGAGTGTGTATGTCTGTGTTGCCCTGCGAGGGTGTACCCCGCCTCCCACCCATAGACTGCTGAGATAGGCACCAGCTTCCCTGCGACCTACTATGGAAGAAGCGGTAGAAAATGACTGACTCCCTGACATTTAAGTGCGACAAAGGGAAAAATAAATCTGTAGGCAGGACAATACGTTTTTACAGCACTGTATAAAGCAATAACCCTAAGTGCTTTCTGCTACATAATGAAACATCTTAATAATACAGCAAATAACTGAAACTGTACCTTAACTCACTGATGGCAAGCTCATCCCATGTTAAACTTTCAGAGATCATTTGGAGAAGAAATATCTTTTACTCTTCCTCTTTCCTGGTCGTATCTTTAGCGATCAGGAGAAGAGGATTGTGGCTCCATCTCTGTTCCATTCAAGCCATTTGAACACTTGTGGACACACAAAGATACACGTTAGATTGGATCCACAAACACTTTCCAGCATCTCTTAAAGCTCTTTGACTTAATAGGTGTTTCTGTTGGAGGGAATTTATCACCGAAACTGGTGCAAAAGTGACACAAGGCAGGCCACCCTGCTAGCGGCCTCTCAGATGATTAGACTCTGCCAAGCCTCCAAAGAAACATCACACAACATTAATCAAAACCAGGTTTATCTCTTATCTTTACTTGGCTTCTCCTGCTTTTCTTTGAGCCGTGTTTACCTCTGAGACAGGCGCTCAGACAAACAGGACTGGGATTTAGGAGCTTGTCGCCCTGGGTCGGCCAGTCCCGGTCATCGCCACGTGGACTTTGACAGTGTTCTGAGATTTCCCAGAGCCGGGTCAACTGTTAGCATTCTGCTCTGAAGGACTGCTGCCTTTGTTTTGTGTGGGGTGTCCTGTGCCTTGCCCCTGGGTTCAGCACTGACAGATGTTTTTGGTTATACCACTGTCTGAACCTACGCTGGCACATTTTGATATTGTGCTAAGGTATTAGGTTAGGGGACTAGGTGAGAGGTCGACAGACTGAGATCTAATCTTAAGGTAAACAACAGGGCAGGTGGGGTAATAAATCAGGAGCATAGCTGTTTGGAAAGAAGCATGAAGGCAGGAGCAGTTATAAACGAGGTATTCTTAGGTTTACATTTAAGACAGGACAAATCTTACCAAACTGTGGTGGACTGCAGGAAATAAGATAATAAGCTCAGTTTGTGTCACTGCAAAGTCCCTGAAACACCCTCTTTCAACTCTCTAGGTTGATGCATTACATTTTACTGTGCTGGATATAATACAATGTCTTCATCCAACACAGTGCATTCACATCCTTACAAGCTTTCCACATTTTGCCACCCAGAAACTTCAAGGTATTGTGTTTGGATTTTATGTTGTCCAGCAACAAGGAGTTGTGCCAACCTGTGAAGCGAAAAGAAACTGATACATGGTTTTGCTCATTTATCTTGGCAAAATAGCTAAAGCTCAGTTACACTGCATGCATCTGTGTTCATCACTTTTCAAGTCTTGCAACAGTTCTCAATTGGATTTTCGTCTGGCCTTTGACTAGGCCATGATTGCACATGCATATGCTTTGATCTAGACACTTCCTTTGTAGCTCTGGCTGCAAATTTAGGATTGTTGTCCTGCTGGAAGGTGAAGATCCTGTCAACAGGTTTTCATCCAGGATTGGCCTCCCTCTAGCTCCATCCATCTTCCCATCAACTCTGAACACCTTCCTGTTCTTCCCTGTTTCAGCTGAACAAACGTATCCCCACAGCACGATGCTGCACAGTGTTGGTCTCCCTCCAGACATGGTGTTCAGTATGCTAAGTTTTATCTTAATCTGACCAGAGGACCTTCTTCCACATGTTTGCCATGTCCTCTACATGGCTTTGAGCAAGAACTCTAATGGATTTCTTTGAACAATCAAGTAATTGCTTTCTTCTTTCACTGAGTTAAAAGGAGACAGATTTGTAGCTTGCACGACTAATAGTTGTCATGTCAACAGATTCTCCCACCTGAGCTGTGGATCGCTATAGCTCCTCCAGAGTTACCATAGACCTATTGTGGCTGCTTATGTGATGGATTAGGTTTTGCAGTTTCACCATACTCTACTTTTCTGGATGATATACTGAACAGAGGCGACTGGCTGTACTGGATTTTAAAGAGCTTTAAAAAAAAAATAAAAATAATTGTCCTTCCACGTCACATGTATGTCCTACATTGTGCTGGTCTGTCACATGAAATCATAACAAGGTTTGTGGATGTGATATGTTTAAATTAGTGCGAATGAATACTTTTCCAGAGCTCTGTATGAAGATGATCATGTGAAGATGCTCCAGTTTTGAAGCCATGTACAATTTATTTGGAAAAGTAGAAATCCCCAAACAACAAACGTTTATTCTCAAGGTTTCTCAAGAAATGAGGTGATAATACAAAATTAACACTTTTGATAACATGATTGCTATTTAAAAAAAAAATGATTGATTTTGTCTCAAAATATTTTCTTTTTACTAAAGTAATTTTAAATATGAACTATTGAGCAACTAAAATAAATATTCAGATGCAGCACTATAAATCCCCAAGTAACCATTTTATTTTTATTGCAGTTTGATTACATCTCATGAGATTTCAGGCTTCAGGGAGAGTTGAGACCTCTGCAAGAAAAACATTTTGATTAAAAAACAGATTGTGTTTACAGTAAATGCACTTAAATAAAAAGCATAAATGAAGACCCTAAAACCCCAAACAAGGAAGAAACCAAAAAACTAAAATTTGCTACCCTGAAAGGATTCTTGGTTGACACGGCTGTTGTAGAAACATCAGAAGAACCACCAGAGAGCAACATGGCTGACTGTGGGAAAAAATATCATCTCTTATGCAAGAATTTACCACAACAGTCAAGAATAAAGGCCCTTCAGTCATAATTTTGCCTGAAAGTATTGACCAGAGAGCAAACCCTGACGTCAGGAGATCACAGGTTGCAGCTCTGCATGTGTGGTTTCATGCTCTGGGAACAAATGCGTCTAGAAAATAACGAAATAACTGTTTTGGGGTGCAAAAAAAAAAAAATAAATCTGAGGATAATCCAACAGATAAATGTTTGCTCCAAATGGCAGCTTTCATGGAAACACATTAACAAATCTGAAGAATCTGGCTGAGTTACTCTGCCGTCAGAGCTGAGAGAACTCCCTTCATCAGCACATTGATAATCCGTCTCCTTTTATACTTTCCAACATTAAAAAAGAACGCTTGCAGAACAGGCCTTAGATGTTCTGCAAGCATGATAGAAACGTGTGTCCTTACCAAGAGAGAAAAAACCATACAACTAAAACTCTGACAGAACCACTGAAAGTCTTACCTTGAGTTTTAAGAAAAGTTGCTGCCCAACTTTATGCAGCACAAAATCTTCTCCCACCATTCAGCAGCGATGAGCTCGGCGTGTGTCTTGTGCAGATGCATGAGTGCATGTGTGTGTTTTCTCCTTGGAAGGTGTTTCCCCCCATTCACGTGACCCCGCATCACTCGGGCAGAGGGCAGCAAATCATGTGAGGAGGAGGAGGAGATGAAGAAAAGATGAGGCGGAGTGCATGTGAAGACTATTACAGCGCTGTGTGTGTGTGTGTGTGAATGTTTGATGGAGTGGCGTCACAGCAGAGGAAGAGCAGAGGGCCTGGAGTTTCCTGAGCTGGACGTGGGACTGGTTGGTTTGGGGGTGGGGGGTTGTCTCGGCTCTCTCTATAACCATCGCCTGTCCGGCTTCTGTCGTTTTGGGAAGTAAAAAGAGACACTTGTTTCTTCAAAGCCAGAATTATGGTCCACAGTTTTTGAAGCACTTGAGGAAAATGTGCATCATGAAACAAAGCAGACTCAATAAGCTCCTCTAGAGACTCTTCAGCACCTTCTAACAATGTGTTTATGACCAGGAGGCAAAGGGAGAGGGACTTTGGTAATTGCGGAAACACTTATGTGATTTAACCAAGATATTCCACTTAAAAACACTTTGAGGCTCTCTTCATTGGACCACAACACTCTTTTAGCATTAATTGAAAAAACTATCAAAAAAAACAAATTCTTCATGTATGGTGAACAAAACAGACCAAACATCAAAGCTTTGAGTTTTAAAAAGTGCACAAACTGACTCATCCAACTGGAAGGTGTTTAGAAGCAAATGTTTTATTGTAGTTTCAAACACAACACAGATACATCCACATAATAGTGTCCAAAGGAAGTGGCCTCTGCTCAGGGCCAGAGGACTACAGATCCCAGAGTTATCCAGGGTGAGAGTGTCAGGATGAAAGGTAAACAGCTGTGCTCTGACTGAGTCAACAGGCAATACCAGGAGAGAACGGCAACATTTACATAAAATAAAAATCCACAAAACAGGAACAGAAAACAAAACAAAAGCTTTAAAATGTAGCTTCACTTTTCCACCTCAAAATTCACTTTAACACACACCTAAAGCACTTGTATGTGCATTAAAACAATTCAAGTTCATTTAAAATTTTATTCTAGGCTAAACATCTTAAAACACAGTCTAAAAGCAGGTTGAGAAGCAGACTAATGAAGGCAAATTAAAGCGGCTTTATCTGCATTCATGTAACTAAAACTCAGAGAGGAAAGGATGACGTCCCGATGGAACGGCAGCTGCAGCTGCATCATCACTATAGTGTAACTATGAAGGCCGTTTAGTGGTGCCTCTTCACCACTTCCCTGCTGTCTGAAATGACACAATCTCCAAATCTTTGCATTACCATTTTTGAGGCAAGGTGACCTTTTTTTATGCATAAAAACTGTAACATTACTATGTTTCATTCATTACTTTATCACAGCACCTCACAACATGACAAAAAGGCATGAAACTGGACTTCAGAGAATCAAATCAATATGTAGCTGGTTTTCAGACCAGTTTGTTTGTACATTCTTCAAAAAACTGATGCTGTTATCTGTCACTGAATTTGCAAAGAATATGTAACTCTTACATCATAACTGTGTTAAAGTGGCCATTATATAAACAGGTGTATCATGTGTAGCAACACTTAGGGCTAATTAACAGTAAACGTTTGTATGATGGTCATTTGTTTCTTCTGTATCTTTCAAATACCATGAAATACTATTGCAACCAAAGTAAGTATTATTAAGTATTCTTCTCATTTCCCCATGTTACAACCTTAACCTCTATTTATTTTTTTGGGATTTTATGACTTAGATGCGAGTAGCATATAATCATTAAGTGGAAGGAAAACATTCCATCCATCCATCGTCTATACCCACTTGTTCCTTGCAGGTTCTCCAGTAGTCATTGGGCGCGAGGCGGGGTACACCTTCAACACCTGTCCATCACAGGGCGACACAGAAACGAATACGAAAACAACCACACATACATTCACACCTAAGGGCGATTTAGCGCTAACCTAACAGTCATGTTTTTGGACTGTGGGAGGAAGCTGGAGTACCTGGAGAGAACCCACGCATGCACAGGGAGAACATGCAAACCCCATGCAGAAAGGCCCCTGGCCGGGATTCGAACCCAGGACCTTCTACCTGCAAAGCAACAGTGTTACCAGCAGCACTTCCGTGCAGCCACATACACAATACATGGTTTTTGTATTTTTTTACAATTAGAAATAACAAAAATTCTTGTTCCCATTCGTATTCAATCCCTTAATTCTATTCTGATACCTTTAAATAAAATCCAGGGTAACCAGTTGCTTTGGTATGTCAATACCAGTATTAATACAGCAGGTCTGTGAAGGTCTCAGAGGTTTGAACATTGGTGAGCAAACGGCATCATGAGGACCACACAGGGATAAAGTTGTGAATAAGTCCAAAAGCAGTATTATAAAACCTAACAAATCATGGAGCACTTTCTGAATAAATCATCTGGTTTAAAGTTTGCCATACGCTGTGCAGGAGACAGCAAACGTGGAAGAACGTGCTCTGATCAGATAACTTTTCAGCCTACTGGCAGAAACACCTGACAGATTTGCACCTCTGTGTTTTGCTCTGTCAAATAAAATTCTAATAAATAAATTAAAATCTGTGGGTTTGATGCGATAAATTGGAAAAAGAGGGAGACATGATTGCTGCACCTACTTGGATCAATCTGAGGTCTCCCTAATTAAATGTAATATGTTTCTCATTTTGCAAAACTGTGTTCCCATTCATAGTAAAATAGAAGATGTTTTTCTCCAAACCGTCATACATTTTGAATAGTTATGTCATAAAAAACAAGAAGGTCTTTCCATACGTGTTTCCATACATGTCAAGACTCTGCAGGATCCCTGAAAAATAAACTTTACATGAAAAAGCAACTAGTGTTTGTTAGTGAAGGACAGGGAAGCTTAGCAGGACAGAGAGAGAAGGAGCTCAGTGTGTTTCTCCATACATGGAGCGGAAACCAGTGCAGGTTACACTGACTCATAGACGTGTGCTCACCCAGCACACACACACACACACACACACTTATATACAAACAGTGACATCAAGATGAGGACACACATGTTGATATTCACAGCTACAGTTTTCTCACACGCACACACACATCTGTAAACATCCCCCCACTAATAAAACACATTCATGAGTCCATAAATAAGAAACCACAAGAAATTAAAACGTGAAATTTGAAATATGTTTTCACAACTGGCCACTACTGGCTGAAACCTGCTTGGAAAACAAGTGGAACTTATCTTGACAGGCGCTGGTTCAGAAAAACAACGACGAGGAGCTGTTTAATTGAAGGTAAGCTGAGGCCTCCTGACGCATGAGGTTAGTCAAAACAAAACAATCCCTTTGGAAAACTGATTTAAGAAGCAGTAAAAAACATCACTAAATCCCAAACGTACTGTCTGATTATACAGGAGGGTGTGGATTAACAGTAGACTCTCTGCACAGCAATTTCAGGGTGAACGTGGGACAATTGAAGCCTTTCAGAACCATGGTGGAGGCGTTCAGCTTGTCAGTGCAGGCCCAGTTACCTGCAAGCTGTGGCACGGAGGCGGGACGCTGATTGCAGCTTTTTAAACTGGTGCAGTGGGTGTTTTCAGAGTCTCCCTGAGGACGGCCATGGTCCATCATTCAGGTTCAAAGGTGAATCCTGCCTTCAGCTAGATCTGCATGAAAGATAAAACATTCTCAGTTTCATCCAATACCAAATATTGATCTGAAAACACAAACACGATTTTAAAATCAGTTGTTTTATTCTGAATATTAAGTTAACAATAAATACCACAAACAAGTATCACTGGATCATATACAGCTGTGCTGAGCTGATGCCTTAATGCATGTCTATATAAATGGAGAGAAAGATATTTACAGTGTCCTTCACACGTTTCTGCAGCCCTGGGTCCTCTTGTGCCCCCTTCAACTCACCACACGTTTTTTTTTTGCCCTCACCCATCATAATATAGAATAGGTCTAGAGCCACAAACCTTCATGACCCTTCAAAACACAGAAGTAGTAGTTGTTGGTTAATTAAAAATGAAAAGCTAATACATTAAATAACTGTTAATACGTTAATTCATTTACATGTAAATAAATGAATGTAGATTAATCAATTTATGAAACAAGCTGGTATGTATGTTAAGCTTGTTTTGTGATGGAATTTCACTGTTCTATTTTTTTAGGTTTTAAAACCAACGGAAAATATGAAAGTCTTTAAAATAAGGTCATGAAATCATGTTCCATAGTTACAAAAAAATAAAGAAATGATTGTTTACAGCCAAAAAAATAATGAGCTGAGCAACAAAACCAATATTCCTTGTTCCATCGACACTTCTATTTTGTAATATCTTTGCAGATATGATCTTTATGTCCTAGAAGACGGCTCAGTTTTAATTTTATTACTATTGGCCAAAAATATTAGGAGCCACAGGTTGCAGACCCCTGGTCTAGAGGCTGTGATAGCAATGGAGGAAGGCCATCTTTCTGTGGTTTGGGCCTCCTGACATTTTCTGCTGTAGGTCACCAGATTTCTTCATGTCAGACAACTACAAGGTTCCTGAGATCCAAGCATAGATCCGCATAAGATGCTTTTCCACATAATTCATCCTTTGTTTCAGTGTTTGTTGCTGAAAGGCTCAAAAATGCAAGTCCAGTTTGTGTTGGGACAGAAAAGATTTTGAAGAGTGGCTAAGAGAAATGGGCCTAAATGTCGTGCCACATTCATACCTAAGGGAGACGAAACTAAAAACTGTCTGACCTTCTGATCAGCTTAAAAAAGTAAAGAATAAATGAAAATACTTCAGTTAAATTTATTTTGTGAAAACCAGCAGGTGTGCCAGTAGGTGAGGCAAAGAGGATTTAGGACAAATAGCTTGGAAAAAATGTAATTAAAATGCAAAATAAAATCTATGGGATCATTTTTTACCCTCTGATTAAATGTACTCATATTAAAGGTTAGATTTGTTAACATTTCTTACTATGAGATTATTGTGTGGCAATAAAAGATGCAAATATTTTAAGAGGTTTTAAACAAGAGTGCTAATGAATGTTGAGGGTGATGTATTTGGTTATGTGCAAAACAAACTGACAGCTTTGCATCTGAGATTTCCAGCATCTCCCAGACTGAGGAATCCCTGCTTTGTTAATCGTAGCACAAGGAAAAAAAACACAACATGAAATGAATTTGAATTACCTGTGAAAGTCCAACAACCTATTCAGCATACTTAAGTATTCTCAAATATACTTCATCAACATGATTACGGTCTTTAGTCTTGGTGTTAAAAAAAAAAGAGAACATGTTACCTGATGTTTTGTTTTAGTCCGTCTCCTCTTCTTCCTGTGGTTCTTTCTTAGCCAGAGGTTGCACTGTTCCTAACAAACCCCTTCTCACGATGTATGGGCACGAAGGGCCGGTGGGGATGTCAGCAAAACCTAAAGGAAGGAGAAACACAGTAAATGAGGAAAAGCAGGTAAAGTATCGTTAATGACAGAGCAGGAATGAAAATGGCAGACGTAAAAAGAAAATTGAGGGTGGTTTTTTAAAAAAGTGAGAAGTTTCTGTTTTCTTCTTTATAATAGAATAAAAGTTAACAAGAAATTCAGTAAAAAGGGCAGAATTTGAACTGAACAGGGATAAGAAATATCTTCAAATTTTCATAAAAATTCTCTTAAAAACTAATCCTCTTTTTCAAATAGAGTCTCTTAAATTTTAGATTGTTTTTAACCCCAGCTGAGGATGTTCATCTTCTTCTACACCTCCAGATGAAGACATTGGCCACTTGGGGGCAGTAAAGAGCCCTACAGTCAAATGTAGGTTTATAGAGAAAACCTTTTTAGACGACTAAATGTAAACACAATTCAATAAATACATAAGTTTCGATAAATATGTGAAAATGTGATGAATTTAAGGAGAATTGGAAATAAATAGTAAATAATATTAAATGAACAAATTTATCTAGAATTCATTTTTTATATTTTATAAAATACATAATTTAACATGGAAATCATGCATTTAAATACATTATATGTTAAAAGCATAAATGATTATTACGGTAATGTCACAGTCCGGTATGGCATGACATTATGAATTTATTTTATTTGTCAGCCGTACGTCTTAAAGCCGGTGGGCGGAGCTACCACTGTTCTACACCAGGTGAATGGTCCACAGGTAAACTGCTGTGATGGTTAACCATCACGTCCAATTTTTTTACAGGAAAAAAAATGGGAATATTTAAGAGCCCTGACCTTTCATGACGACCTCCGGCAGGCCGTACGGCTCGTACTCTGTATCATCGAAGGCGGCCGACAGCTGCGTCCTGTTGCGACGGATTCTTTCAGCAAGACGAGCCGGATCAGCTGGGATGGGAAAAGAACCTGAGAGCAACATTTTGTTGCCCGCTTCCACCTTCTCAGCTGAAGAAACGGGAGAAATTGGAGGAGATTCCACTGACTCCTCCTCATCATCTAAATCCTCCTCAGTCTGCGTGGCCGACGATGCTTTAGGAGCTCCAGATGGAAGCAAACTGTCCTCAGTCTGACTCCCAACACTCACAGCTTCTCCTTTCATAGTACTGCTGGTGGAGTTGGTGGCTGTGCCTATTTTACTGGTTTCTCTGGAAGAGTCCAGTTTGGCCTCATGCGTTCCTGTGTAACAATTTTCCACTTTGGCTGGACTTGATCCTGACAGGTTGAGGAGCTCTTTGGCTACATGGTGTTGAGAAACCTTCTGTGAAGACGCTTGGATGAGTTTAGCATCTTTCTTTAGTTTGTTTTGCTCTGGACAACGTTCTGACCTTTGCAAGTTTATCTCCAGGTTTTCTTTTTCGGATTCCTGTTTCAACAACAACAACAAATCAGTAATTAAAACCAAACCTGGGAAGAGTTCATAGAGTTAAAATCTGATGAAATATAAATGTTTTACAGTGAAAGTCCTCCAGACTAAGGTCTGTGTAACACGGAGCCAAATACATTGAAAAACAACTTATTACTGAGAACTTATTGTGAACTACAGGACTCCAAATAATTTGAAAAGTACGGTTATATATGTATTCAACCCCTTTTACTTTGATACCCCCAAATAGAATCCACTGCCTTCAAATTGAATGGCAGGACCTCAGTGAAACATGGTGGTGGCAGCATCATGCTATGTGGATGTATTTCGGGGCTGGTTATAGTTAATAGGAAGATGGATGGAGCTAAATACAGGGAACCCAGGAAGAAAACCTGCCAGAGGCTGCAAAAATCTAAACAACTGGGCAGAGATTCACTTTCTAACTGAACAATGACTCCAAACATACAGCCAGAGTTATGATGATTCTGATCAAAGTGGCCTAGTCAAAGTCCAGACCCAAAGACAACTGAGAATCTGTGGCAAGAATAATAAAAGTGATGCTCTCTGTCCAATCTGATTGCAGTGGTAGGTGGCTCTACAAAGCATTGGTTTGAGATTGTGTATTGGTCTGAAATACACTGATTGTTGTGGTAGTAACATTAAAACGTGAAAAGGTTCAGGACTAATTTTCCAAGGCACTGTGACTGCGAGATGATTAAACAATCACCTGGTCCAACCTGGCAGCATTCTGGGTGTATTCCTGAAGAGCCTTTTTAGACGAACGGAGACTCTTTGGTTCAGGAAGGCTGCTGTTCTGAATTCTTATGGCAAAACAAAAATAAAACAAAGTTAATTTTACAAAACATAGAAGATGTCCAAAGAGGCCTGGATGTAGATCACCACGTATTTACAACAAATATGGCAAGAGATGGTGAGTTTACCTGGAGAACAGCATGCGGCCCTGCAGCTTGTTGGAGGAGCAGCAGAAAGACAACTCATCCTCCCTGATGACTGTAATGATATCCTGGCTCATCTGACCCTGGCTGTGGGCAGTCTGAGTGTAGCTTTGGCTCTGATCTTCTGTGGGCTGCTGGGTTGACTGGGACTGAGTGGCAGCAGGAACCTGTCGCAGTGTTTCACCAGCACCGTCTAGGCTGGTGAGCAACTGTTGAACTGCGGAGGCTGGTTGGGATGCTATTCTCCATAGAGTGAGCTCCTGGGCCTGGACCTGGGTCTCCTCAGTGAGAGTCCTGACTCTTCTCTGCAGCGCCTCCAGCTGGAGAAGATGGATATGACTAATACATTTATTTGGAACAATATGAACACACCTTCTTCACATTATTCAGGTAAAAATCCCACATATTTGAACTACATTCAAAAGATTCTTCCATTTCACTCATTTTAATTTTTACAGATGTTTTTCAGTCTCTTACTGGTGTAAAAAAAATACACATGAAACTCCCCACCAGGTTTATTTCCTGAAATTTCCCACAGAAAACAGCTTTGTGGGGCGATCAATACCTTTGGGTATTACTCCGAACCTTTATGTCTGGTTAAACATTTTCGGCACCATGTTTGTGATCTTCAGTTAAAGTCCTCTACAGCTCATATTATCAGCTAACGTTTACGTCACAGACTTTCACTACTTGCCATCTGTGGAGACAGAGGGAGAAAATCCCTCATTTGTGTTAGCATCGTTTTGTCTGTGGGAACCTTTTTCCAGGATCCAGAGTTATTTTCCGGCCCAATATTGCAACCCTTGACCCTGGGACGGAGGCAGGGCGTTTGAGATTACCCTGAACCTTCGGGTGGAGCTTTGACAATAGAGGGTGCTAAGCATTTTGGAGTGGTTAGATTTGCTCAGCATTTCATTTTAATTGTCTCAGTACAGCTCATATTTTCTGTTAACATTACCTAAGATTTTTACACAACGGACTTCGATCTTTGGAGACAGAGGGAGAAAATCCTCCAGTGAAAATAATGTTTTAGGGATTAGGATAGTTTCTGTTAGACTATTTTTCAGCTTTTATGCTCCAAAATAGAGATAAAATCAACCACAACCTCCCTAAGGATGCGTATCATTAAAAGAGGAAACAAAGAGCACTGTTGCGAGATTACAGCTTTGGGGTTAATCACGTTTCAGGAAATAAAGGTTAAAGCACAGTTAAAATGTGTTGAATTCACACTCAGTACCTGTTGATGCAGGTGGTTTATCTGAACCTCAGATATTTCCTCCGGGTTCCTCTCATTACTCATGCTGCTCCTTGCTTCTCTTTCCAAATCTTGACCTTCATCATCACTCCTCTTCGCATTACTTTGCAGCAACTGGTCCGTCGTTGCACTGTCTTGCAGCTTCAGTGGATCCTGGCCTTCCAAGCAGGGAGCAGAAGCTGTGTTTTCTGTGTTGTCTTGATTCTCACTGTCCGTCTGTGAGGTTTGGTCCCTGGTGTCCATGTTAGCAAAATTCTCGAGTCTCTGCTTCAGCAGCTGGTTTTCCTGTCTGAGAGCGAGCAGGTCTGTAAGCATGTCTACTCTTTCTCCATGTCGACTGGACTGATCCTCGTTCACCTCACAAACAGAGTCACATGGACTGTCTGTAGACCTCTGCATCTCTGAAGAGATTTGATGCTGTTGCACAGAAGTTTCTGCTACACTTTTACCTTCGCTACCAACAGCTGGAGGCATTTCAGCGTCACATTCCTCAGCGTTGGGCTGAATTGTATCTGTTTGAACAATTAGGTCTGAAGAGGGAAGAGGAACAACAGCCTTGTTTTCGTGTTCAATCTGAAGTTCTGATTTCTCTGGAAACTTTTCACCTCTTTGTCTCTCTTCAGTCTCCTTGTCTGTTGTCATTGTCAATTTGGCCACCTTGTTTTCTTCATCCTTTAGTTCATCCAACTCGAGCTTGCATTGCCTCAGTTCCTCTCCCTGGCTCAAGAGGGTGCTGTCCTTCTCCTGCAGCTCAGCAAGAAGGCCTAAAATGTGCAGACTCTGCTTCTCGAAGGCAGCGGTCAGCTCCGTGGTCTGCCGCGTAACCTGTGAAGGCAAACATAAAAATCTGCAGAAATCTGTTTATTTGGCTTTAAACTAAACCAAACTAGGAGTTAAAAACAAGGTAGAAAGCTGACTGGAGCAAATGTGAATAATCTAATCAAACACAGACTTAGATCCTCATTCTGGACTCCATGACCATTGTACAGAGTTGTACAACTTCCACCAAAATGATAGTTTTACTTCTTAATATCAGACAACAACCTGATAAAAAAATAGAAGATAATTAGTGAGTCTGTACTCCATTCCTTACAGGGTTTTAAAACACTCAACCTGATCAGGTTCTTTGTTTCTAGCTGCCTCTTCTCCAGATCATTTAATTTTATTTCATACTTTACCAGATACAATTTCCAGGAATTCTCATTTTACTGTACATAGTTTTTTCACCTTTATAAAAAGAGATTGGATAGATGGAGAAGTCAGGAAATACAGAAATGTTTCCATACTTAAAAGAATTCAAAGCCAAATGTTCTACTTTCCCAGATCGTGTAGGATTTCTGTAATAATGGCTCAATAATGTGATGCCACTCCTTTCTGAACCCAACAAAGTAAATAAGTCCGTGACTAAAACCATGATCTGCAATGCAGCTCAGGATCTAAATTACGTTAAGATTTTGCAACAACCCTAATAAGATTATTTGGAAACTAACACCTTTCTGTATTTTATTCAAGATCATTATTATTTACCTGGATCTGCAGGGCCTCAAATTTATCTTTGTACTTTGCAGCCCGTTCGGACTCCTTTGTACACTTTTTCTGCAGGGCCTCCACCACTGCTGTGAGATCGGAGGTGGTGAGCTGATCCCGCCGGAGGTCTAATGAAGAAGACTTATTCTGATCTGACGCTTTTTCAGCTGTTTCTGTGGACAGGAGAGCGTTGCGTTGGTTGGTGGACTCACAGAAGAGGAGGTGTTCCTCTGGTGAAGAGAGGAGACTGTTGTTGGAGCAAACGTAGGAGTTGAGCTCATCGTCCTGCAGAGAGGGCAGGGGGCTGCTGGCAGTGGAAAGTTTCTCATCTTCCACTGAGTCTTCTTCTCTTCTGTGCTTTAGCTCCTCAACATCAGCCATGATCTCTGCAAGTTTCAAGCTCAGCTCTGTGTTTACATCTGCTTCTGTGTTTATCATTTGGTTTCTCTCCTCTTCCTCCCTCTGTCGTTCCTCTCGTTCTAAAGCTAGCTGAGCTTTCACCATTGCCAGCTGATTTTTTAGCTGGATATTTAGTTCAATCAGCTCACTCTCTCTGTCGTCTTGTGTAGTACTGTTCTCTTTTTCCTGCTTCTTGTCTTTCTCCGTCTCCTCTCTGCTTCTCTTCATCTCTGCCTCCAAAGCAGCGACGGTCCTCTTCAGCCTTTCAGTCTCTGTCTTCTCATTTTCTAGTTTGGCCTTCAGGTCCTTTTCTTTCTCCTCCCGTTCTGCTGCCTGGTTGGAGTGCTTGCGGCTGAGCTGTTTGAGACGAGACCTCGCTTCTGTCTCGGCCCGTCTCTGGGCTTCCAGGTCTTCCAACCGTCTCTGGAGTTCTTCACGGACATCGCGGAGCTCTGAGCGCATGAGGTCATTTTCCCTCTTGAGGTCCTCAGATAAAACGGGTTGATCGGATTTAGGAAGCTGTGTATTTTCGCGAGAAATCTTCAGACATCCTGCCGCAGGTGAGTTTTCAACAGCTGTTGCTCTATCAAAGTCTGCAGAGGTGGTGAAGGGGGTATTTCTCCTATTATCTCCCTCTTTATCACTTTCTCCTCTTTGTCCCACTTTCTGTAAACACTCAGAGTGTGTGATGTTGGACATGATCTGCTCAGCATCGATTCCTTCCCCTGGTTCTCTGCCAGAGGGATATGCTGCTGTAATCTCTGCCCTGCTCCCATCCCTGTTCTGCTCCGGCTGGGAAGCTGCTGGCCTCCTGCTGTGGGCTGCTGCTCGGGATGTCGGAGCAAAGGAAGACTGAGAGGAAAAACCCGGTCCAACAGGGCCGAACTGGGCAGGCTGAGGAGCAGATGCTGCAGGGGCTTTTTGTTCTGTGGTGATAAAAGAAGCACAGACAGTTTTTCCATGAACTTTAAATTGAACAAGGTTATTCTTTATCTTTGAAACCTAAACTAACTGTCAAGAAACTTTGGTAAAGGAACATGAAGTAGTTTATGATGGAAATGCCACTTTAGTGCAGAATTCACAGGTGGTGAACCAGTCCTCGGGGGCCAAGGTCCTGCAATTTTTGGATGCATCCCTGCACCAATCAAAAGGCTGAATGACCTCCTTGGCATGTCAGCAAGTTTCACAAAGACCTGGAGCTTCACGTATGAAAGAGTGCGCAGCTTTCATACTAAAAGTGGGCGGTAGGGAGAGAGGCTAAAACCTGCGACGCACAAAAAAATTCAGTTGTACAAAACTGTGTGTAGACATGTCACCGCACACGTAGCCTCATACATCTCACCTTGAGGTGAATTTGGCGTGGCTGCACGTGGCGCTTGGACCACCCGGTCCCCGCCTCTAAATACATATGCATAGTAGTATAAATAGCCGGAAGGCTCCTAGCACATGTCCAAATAACCATGGCAACGGTAAACAACGTCTGCATCAAATCCAAACGGTGCTGTCTAGCTGATGCATGGAGCTCAATCATTCTTAATGCTGATCATTATAATGATGTGAATATGCCTCCTTTAACTCTTACTTTTTCTATTTTTTTTGCAGCACTAGTGGCCTTTACTTTTCCCGGAAATTTTTTTGACAGTAGACAGACAGGAAATGGGGACGGAGAGAGGGGAAGACATCGGACTTGAACCTGGGACGACCGCGTCGACGACTAAAGCCTCCGTCTAAGGGTTGCGCGCTACACCACCAGCCCAGCCTCCCATATTTCTATTAGGAAGAGTGTCACCACACACACTATGTGAAGTACTTTGAATCTTTAGAACCGTTCATGATTTTACATTAAAAAATAGAAAAGCACCTAGAAGCCAGCGCACAGAGTCCACTTGAGGTTTGTTATCATCACAACTATTATAATTAGAATAATTATAATAAACATTATAGCATAAAGGAATCATGAGCTGAGGAGGCCAACATTGCAGTTGTGAGACACACCTGAATGTCAGTCAGCTCCCTCTGAAAAGCTCCGGTTGAAAGGACCGAAACGTAGTGAGAACTTGAACTGGCACGGTTCCTCCTGGTTTCCCTCTGAAACACTGAGGCCAGCTCCGTGCAGAGCTCCAAAATGACTGCCCTGGGCAATCTGAACTGGCTGATAGGCCAAGCATCATCATGTACCAGCAGGTCAGTATGATCTCTGAAAAAAACGCTCTGTCCAACTTCTTCCATTGGCGATGCTCCAAAGCTGCCATTGTTCCACAATTACGCACAACTTGTGCGATCGTCAACAACTTGTCCATCGTAGGAATCATCAAACCTGACTGATCCAAGACTGTTTTCTTTTTCAGATTGAAAGAGCTCCTTGGATGATTTGCATGCATTTTATGCTCCTCAGCGCTCAGACCGAGGAGCATTTCCATCTACAGGTGACAAAAACAAGAAGTTTTACAGTTTACATCCGACTGAGGTTGCTTCAATCATTTTCTGAGGTGTGATACGGTACTTGCAAGAGGCTTTTTTTTCAGTTTCATCACCTGGATTTAAACCATAAAAGCTCAAACTCATGAAGAAACATCAAGTTTGATGCTCCATGAATTAAATAAAACTGAATGGAGTCATATTTTAATGTTTTTCGGTGAGTTTTCGTTCTCTGTACTCAATTACAGTTGACTGAAAAAGTTTGTGTGGCTTTCGCACGTTTTCACTGCAGGTCAAAAATCTGAGTGGATTTCCGCACACTTTCACGCAACGTTCATTTTAGTAAATACCGAGTGGTGCGTAAAGATTGTGCCGCAAGGTTTTTGTGCGGAAGTACGCTTTGTACAAGAGGCCCCAGATCCTTAACCATTCATCTGATTCAGGTGTGTTGGAGCAGGGATGCACAAACAGGGGGGCACCGTCCTGCTAGCCCCTTGAGGACTGGAGTTGCAGACCCCTGTCATACAGGCTTCACTGAAAATCCAGAAGAATCGGTACAACGTGTCCTACTAAACTATTTTGTAGTCTTGGAAAATTTTGGGGAGTGGTTTTCAATGAGGTTAAATGTTTCCTGCATCCGTCACAAAGCAACCACAAACATCAATGTGATTTACTGGGATTTTATGGGACAGACCAACACAAAGCAGTGTGTAATTGTGAAATCGTAAGAAATGCTCCAAGTTCTTCTGAATTATGATTATTCTTTACAAAGAAATATCTGAAAAGTGGGGCGAGTATATTTTATTCTGTTTAAAACCGCCTTCTGCTGCAGTGACAGCTGGAAGTGTTTCGGGGTTTGTCTCTACCAGCTTACATCATGTAAGCTGAAAGGTGAACCTCAGCCCCACTCATGCTTTTGCAGCCTCTTTTGCAGAAAAGCCTCCTCGCAGCATGATGCTGCCACCACCATGTTTGACTGTAGGGATGATGTATTCAGGGAGTGAGTGTGCCACCATACACAACGTTTTGCAAGCCAGAAAGTTCGATTTCAGTCTCATCTGACCAAAACCCGCATTCTTCTACAGGTTTTTTGTGTCGCCTACATAGTGGGTGGTATACTTCAATAGAGACTCGTTTTTCATCAACGACTTCCTTTTTGCACTCTTACATAAAAGTCAGATTTGTGGAGTGAATGACTAATGGTTGACCTGTCAACAGATTCTCCCACCTGAGCAGCAAATATCCGCAGCTCCTCCAGTTACCAAGTTACCATCGTTGTTGTGTTGGTATATTTACACTTGTGCCATACTCTTTCCAATAATCAGATGATAGACTAAACAGTGCTTCAGGAGATGTTCAAACCTTAGCATATTGTTTCCAACCTAACCCTGCTGTGAATTTCTTCACAACTTCCTCTCTGCCCCGTCTGCTGTGTTCCTTGGTCTTCATGATGCTGCCTCTCTTACGAACCTACCAGGCCATTCACAGACAAGCTGAATTTATGCAGGATTCTGTTCATGAAGCAGTGATTTCCAAAGGCAACTGGCTTTGGCTTTGATTTTAATTAAGGGTATCAGATTAAAGAGAGCGGAATACAAATGCATGCTACACTCTTCCTTATTTTCTAAAAAACAAGCACATATTGTTTTCCTTAGACCGCACAGGTTTGTACCATTTTGTGTTGGTCTATCATATTAAATCCCAAATAAAAAAAACACAAAAGTTTGAGGCTGGAAAGTCACTGTTTCAACAATTCCTGCTGCTGACCCCTAAACACAAAGTCATCATATGTACACCCACTCAGTGACTAACACACCAGCTCTCTCCTTACCCTGCAGTTCTTTTAAGAGACGCAGGGTGTCAGCTTGCTCCTCCTGCAGTCTCCTCCCCTCCTCCTCCAGAGCTCGCTCTCTCTTCCTGCTTTGCTCCAGAGTTACTGCCACACCCTCCGCCTCACGCAATGCTTCCTAAACCAAGGGTTGGAAACAAAAACAGACAAAGGAGGAGGATTAAATCCAGTCAAACAAACCAATCTGTAGAGTCTACAGAAAGGGTTTTTATTATTCAAATAGGATCTTGGTTTGTTTTTATTAAACTTTTAATTCTAACATGTGCTCATGTAAAGAATTTATGTATATTTCTCTTTTAAATGAATAAATTACCTTCTCTAAAGCAAGACAATATATCTCTCAAGATTGATTTAAAGCCAACGATAACTACACAGTTCTACATGTTTCTAGGGACTTTGCAGATAAGACGATGCTGTGTAAGAGCAAAACGCTGAGAACTACAAACAAGAACAGTTTCACAAAACCTGAACAAACAAGTTAGAGAAAGTAGGGCAAGCAGTAAAGTGTCATGCTCGTACACAGTGAGAAGTTACATTTTGTTTGCACTGTCTGTGCAGTTTTTCACCGACGATACAGACTTTTATTGTTTGGACCTTCAGCCAAATTCACCTGTTTTGAAGCTGGATTTTAAGCTACTAGTATTAGAAAATCATTTGTTCTTATATCATATAAATATTAGATAATAAACAGTTCACTGGATTGTAATAAATCAATTGCTAAAACATTTATTGACTCCACAGCAGAAGAAGCCAGAGTTCTCTTCTAATTTATTCATGCTTCATATAAAGTCCAGGCTGACATATATTGTTTACAAATGTATGGTCACTTTGATGAGAAACTGACCCATGCAGATGCAGACAGACAAGACTTTGGACCACAGGTGTGTTTCTCTGTGAGTTACCGTTAGTTTGGCTTGTGTCTGTGCCTCTTTCTTCTGGCTCTCCTTCAGCTGCTCCTCCGTCCACCTCAGCTTCTCTTTCAGAGCGTCCAACTCTTTGTCCAGCGCCTGCTTCTGCAGAGACAGCTGGTGGAGATAACAAATGAGACGTCAGCTGGTAAAAATACAGACTGCTCTTTCAAGACTCGGTGATTGATTTCTCAAAAAACAAACAAAGTGCTCTTTCTTTAGGTGCATTCAGCAGGATGAGAGAAGGAAACAGCAATCAATGATAACAGACAGCACTTACAGTGCAAGCATTCATTCCCTTTGAGCAGATAGAAACTTCAATGTATTTTATCTGGATTTTTTATGTGGTAGATCAAATCAAACTAGTGGATAATTCTGAACTAATAGGAAGAGAATCAATTATTTTCTAAAATGAGTTGAGACTGGGGCAGAGGTTCAGCTTCCAGTAGCACAGCCACTATAAATGTATAGCCAGAGCTGCATTAGGATGGTTTGGATTAAAACGTATTCATGAGTTAGAATGGCCTAGTCAAAGTCCAGACCTAAATCCAACTGAAAATCTGTGGAACGACTTGAACATTGATGTTCAAAGATGTTCTCCATTCAATCTGACTGAAATTGAGCTATTTTGCAAATAAGAATGGGCAAAAATGTCTGCAGATGTTCAAATCTGTCAGAGACCTACCCCAAAAGAGCTGCAGCAAAACGTGGCCCTGAAACGTGCTGTCTCATGGCAGCTTTATACAAACGAAAGCCACACTTTTTTTGTGACAAATGTTGAGAGCCATAAATCCTTTTTCTCACCCTTCACAGCTAAACACTACTTTACATTGTTCTGTCACATAAACTCCCAATAAAACACATTGACGTTTGTGATTGTAACATGACAAAATGCGGGCAAGGTTCAAGTGGAAATAATACCTCTGCAATAACACTTCCAGCAGTTCTAACATAAAATCTGACACAGCTGCTTGCATGTATATGCATAGAAACATTTTCTAGTACTAGCTGTGTAGCATAGTACTGTCCAAAAGCCTTGAGTCAGACCTTGTTGTGATTTTACTGCACTGTTTTGGACTTTGGCAGCTTCATCCAGTTTTTTTCATCATTCAGGCCTAAGAAGACTCTAAAAGTCAAGAAATTAACCTGTTTAGTGTCAACACGTAACAGGCAACCTGTCAAAAAAGCTGTTTTAAATTGGACCTTTAGGCATTATGTCACTTGCAGCCTATCAAAAAGACCCAGTTTGTTTCCAAGACTACGAAGAACACCCAAAATAACAGTTTTTGACCAGAGAAATTGATCTAAAGGGTTATGAGCTAAAGAATTAGACTAAAAGGAGGATGATGCATCTCTCAGGAAATGAACTGTTTCCTACTTCTTAAAGACTTCCCTTAAAAACAGTCGTCCTCTGCTTTAAATAGCTTTCTGATTTATAATTTCCTTCTTTGTCCTTCACTTATTCAGTTTCATGATTTTTCTAAAGGGAGACACCTCAGATCATGCAAAGATGGGACACTTTACATGATCTGACAGTTAGGACTGGATTTTAAAAGGCGTCCAGTTGTAAAGAAATAGTAACGTCTTGGCAAGTTATTAAATGAAATAATAAAATAATTTGGCTCCAGCAAAGAAGAATATAATGAAGGGCAGCTCAAGACTTTTGCACAAATGATACCACATGCAACTAAACCACTATCAGCAATGAAATTACCTTTAATAATCCTAATTTGTTAGCTTTGCACCAGTTTATATTTGCTTTTCTCATTTCATAGTTTGCTGTTGTCGTCCTGAACATTTCAATATGTGCCGTTTAAGAAAAAATTTTATCGCTCATTTAAAAAACAAATATATGAGTTTTTTGCTAAACTTGTCTAACAGATTTTCTGTTAATAAAACCAAATAAAAAAAAATAGATCAAAGATACTGCAAACAAATCTTATCAATCATGCTCCCTCACATTGCATCCCAGCCCCGATCACACAAGCTATTAAAGGTTGCTGGTTTATTCCACACTTTTAAAACCAAAGCGCCGTCAGTCACAGTCATACAGTCGTTACCTTTGCTGATTAACCTTTTCCACTGGAGACAGACGAGGAGGAGAGAAGAGGAGGATGAAGCAGAGAGGGAGCAGGATGTAGGGGAACAGAAACACACAAAACCAGAGAGTGAAAGAGAGAAAGGCGGGAAACAAAGCTGAGAAGAAAGTTTGGGAGAAGAAAAAGTTACATTTATTGATCTTCAGTATAAATAATACAAACAATTGCACAAAGTTAAAGGAAAGGGAAAGAAGATTGGATGAAGAAAGGTCAAAGGGTGGAAAGACTAAAAGGAAATGGCTGAAAAAGCAGGACAGCTAGATGAAACAAAGTATTAACAGAGCATCCTGCTGCTCTCCAGCTTCTGCTGTTGATACAGACCTTATTTTAACAAATGCGGCCTTGTTATTTCAGAGGATCGGCTCGTGTTGTTGATGTGTATCATTCTGTGAATCTGAGTTTGTCTTCACCTTGTCAGCCTGGGCCTGCAGAGCATTGTGGAGCGTCCTGGCCTGCTGGAGCTCCTGGTTGAGCTTATTCACCTCCTGCTGGTGCTGCTTCTCCAGACACTGCTTCTCCTTCTGAAGCTCTGCTAAATCCTGAACCCAAAACACAAAACCGAGGTCTGAAACTGCACCCTGGAACAGAGAGATCTGACTGGTTTCTGCTTCTCCTGTACGCGTCTGTCTCACCCTCTGATGCACCTTCTCCAACTCTTTGGTGCGCTGCTGGTGCTGAAGCCGACTGCTCTCTGCATTTTGCCTCTGGCACTTAAGTTCCTCCTGAAGCTGCTTGAGTTTGCGCTCGGCTTCAGATGCCTGAAATTAAAAAGGAACTAGATCGTTTATATGTTTTTCGTTAAAGTTTTACCATTTATGCTATAAATAGGCTACTGTATTTCAGCCAAGGATATTATTTCTGCTTTACGAGTAAAGAACCACTTTTCAGAATCAAAGTATCATGTTAGGAGTTTACATGTTTCTTTGTGGGGGGAAAATAAACATGGCTTTTAATTGTTGTTTTGCCCCAGGGGGTTTGAAACGTTAAAAAGATTCCAGTTCAAATGATTTAAATCTCAAAAAGAATTAATTTTTGCACTCTACAAATAGCGCAGACTGAAAAGAGGCATATTACAATAATTAAATACTGAAATAAATAAACGAACAGACCTTTCGACACAGAAATTACAAATTCTTCAAACAAAGACGATTTACAAGATATAAAACAGCATCATATTAAAGAAATTAGATACCAGTGCTAAAGAAATGTAAACATAAACATGAAATCTTCACCATAACGGTATAACCTACTAAACATGGCTATCAAAAGGGTTATAAGCATGAAAAGTCAGTGTGCCAGTATACAGGTGCTGGTCATAAAATGTTTTATTTATTTCAGTAATTCCATTCAAGAAGTGGAACTTGTATATATTATAATCATTCATTACACACAGACTGATATTTTTTCAAATGTTTATTTATTTTAATTTTGATTATTATAACTGACAACTAATGAAAACCCCAAATTCAGTATCTCAGAAAATTTGAATATTACTTAAGACCAATTCAAAAAAGAGGATTTTAGAAATGTTGGCCAACTGAGAAGTATGAACATGAAAAGTATGAGCATGTACAGCACCCAGTACTTGGTTGGGGCTCCTTTTGCCTGGATTACTGCAGCAATGCAGCGTGGCATGAAGTCGATAAGTCTGTGGCACTGCTCAGGTGTTATGAGAGCCCAGGTTGCTCTGATAGTGGCCTTCAGCTCTTCTGAATTGTTGGGTCTGGCGTTTGTATCTTCCTCTTCACAATACCCCATAGATTTTCTATGGGGTTAAGGTCAGGCGAGTTTGCTGGCCAATTAAGAACAAGGATACCATGGTCCATGGTAGCTTTGACACTGTGTGCAGGTGGCAAGTCCTGTTGGAAAATGAAATCTGCATCTCCATAACGTTGGTCAGCAGCAGGAAGCAAGAAGTGCTCTAAAACTTCCTGGTGCTCAACCAGTCAGAAGTGAAGAAAAGGAGCGTCGAAAAGCTGAACGCAGATGGCGAAAGACTGGACTCCAGGTTCACTATATTATCTATAAAGAGACACTATACAGATATAACCTACAACTGAAAAATGCAAGGGAATCTATCTTTTCTGAGATCATCAGCAAAAACATTAACAAAGCTCGTGCATTATCTTCCACAGTCGCAGGTTAACAAACCCTCCTGTAACTGTAGCATCTGAACTCCACTCTACCAGGGCCTGCAATGAATTTGCTAACTTCTTCACTGAAAAAACCCAAAATATCAGAAGGGCAGTCAGCACATTCACATCAACTCCAGTACCAATGTTGTCTCCAACTAGAACTGATTTTGACAGAATTTCCCAATTTCACCAAATAAACTACAAAAACTTAGAAGAAATCGTACAGCAACTAAGCTCTTCTTCCTGTTGTCTCGATGTTTTACCCACAGCTTTCCTTAAGAAAGCTTTGCCAGTCATAACATCTGATTCAACACAAATAATAAACACGTCCCTTTTGTCAGGTGTTTTCCCCCAGGCCCTGAAAACAGCAATTATCAAACCTCTATTGAAAAAGAGCATCTTGGACAAGCTGCTACTACAGAACTACAGGCCTATATCAAACCTCCCCTTCATCAGTAAGATTATTGAAAAAGCTGTTTTTCAACAGTTAAACAATTTCCTAACAAAGACCAGCCGCTCGATGTCTTCCAGTCAGGCTTCCTGCTCACCACAGTACAGAGACTGCTCTTGTCAAGGTGTTCAATGACATCCGTATAAATGCAGACTGTGGAAGAACCACAGTGCTGGTATTATTGGACCTTAGTGCGGCATTCGACACTGTTGATCACTCTATTTTATTAGAGCGCCTGGAAAACTGGGTCGGCCTTTCTGGTACAGCACTCAATTGGTTTAAATCCTACTTGAAGGACAGGGACTTTTTTGTGTCAGTAGGTAACTTTACATCAGAGACCACAAAAATTACATGTGGTGTTCCCCAAGGGTCCATCTTAGGGCCCCTCCTATTCAATATCTACATGCTCCCCCTAACTAATAAACAGCAACGTAAGTTATCATAACTATGCAGACAACACACAGCTATACGTTACGATGTCACCAGGTGACTATGAACCTATTCAAGCGCTGGGTAAATGCTTAGAAGAAATCAGTGCATGGATGGGCCAAAATTTTCTTTAGCTGAATCAAAACAAAACTGAAGTAATAATCTTTGGACCAAAGGAAGAGCGTTTAAAAGTTAGCACACAGCTTCAGTTAATACAGCTAGAAACCACCAATCAGGCTGGAAATCTGGGTGTAGTGATGGACTCAGATCTGAACCTTCAGAGGCACATAAAGACAGTAACAAGGTCGGCCTTCTATCACCTAAAGAACATCTCCAGGATTAAAGGACTAATGTCTCAGCAGGACCTTAAAAAACTAATTCATGCGTTCATCTTTAGTAGAATTGATTACTGCAACGGTGTCTTCACAGGTCTGCCTAAAAAGTCGATCAGACTGCTGCAGTTGATCCAGAACGCTGCTGCACGCGTCCTCACTAGAACTAAGAAAGTGGAGCACATCACCCCGGTTCTAAAGTCCCTACACTGGTTCCCTGTAGCTCAGAGAATAGACTTTAAAATACTTCTGTTAGTCTATAAATCACTGAATGGCTTAGCACCAAAATACATTACAGACTTGTTGTCAGTGTATCAACCACCCAGACCTCTCAGGTCTTCTGGGTCAAATCTACTCTGCATACCCAGAACCAGAACCAAACATGGAGAAGCAGCTTTTAGTTCTTATGCTCCACGAATCTGTAATAAACTCCCAGAAAACTGTAAAAGCGGCAAAACTCTAAGTTGCTTTAAATCAAAATTAAAAACATATTTGTTTAGAGTGGCCTTTGACTGGGCCATCTAAACATTATTAGTTAAGTTTTCATATCCAACTTTCCTTTCGTTTTCTTATCCATCATTCAGTTCTCTTTATTGTTTTTAATTACCTCTGTTGTTTGATTTTCTGTATCATTGTAATGTTTTTCCTTATGTACAGCGCCTTGAGTGCCTTGTTGGTGAAAAGCGCTATATAAATAAACTTGACTTGACTTAACTGGTAGACGGGTGAGTTGACCTTGGACCTCAGAAAACACAGTGGACCAACACCAGCAGATGACATGGCACCCCAAACCATCGCTGACTGTGGAAACTTTACACTGGACCTCAAGCAACGTGGATTCTGTGCCTCTCCTCTCTTCCTCCAGAGTCTGGAGGAAGAGAGGTGTTGTATTTTCCAAAGGAAATGGAAAATTTACTTTCATCAGAGAACATAACTTTGGACCACTCAGCAGCAACCGAGTCCTTTTTGTCTTTAGGCCAGGCAAGACGCTTCTAACGCGGTCTCTTGTTCAAGAGTGGCTCGACACAAGGAATGCGACGGCTGAAACCCATGTCTTGCATACGTCTGTGTGCGTGGTGGTTCTTGAAGCACTGACTCCAGCTGCAGTCCAGTCTTTGTGAATCTCCCCCTCATTTTTGAATGGGTTTTGTTTCACAATCCTCCCTTTAAAGGCCTTTGCAGGTGTTTTGAGTTAATTAGCTGATTAGAATGTGGCACCAGGTGTCCTTAATATTGAACATTTTCACAATATTCAAATTTTCTGAGATACTGAGTTTGGGATTTTCATTAGTTGTCAGTTATAATCAACAAAATTAAAAGAATTAACATTTGAAAAATATCAGTCTGTGTGTAACGAATGAATATAATATACAAGTTTCACTTTTTGAAAGGAAGCACAGGCTGCAGTAGCAGTGGGGAGGTTGCTTTTACCCGGTCTTTGTCCTGAACTATCCTTGCGTGCGCCACGTTGAGCTCATTCTGGGTTTTCTGCAGGCTCAGCTCTTTAGCAGCGAGCTCCTTCTTCATCAGTCCCATTTCATTCTGGATGGACCTTAGCTTCCCGACCTTCTCAGACAGCTGGCTCTCCAGAGCCGAGACGCGACTCTGCAGTTCTCGTGAAGATGCTGGTGGATCAACACAACACAACGCGCTGTTGAGAAGGTTGCCTTGGATGTAAAAAATAACAACTCTGACAAAGAATAACATTTTATTCTTTTTTTTTTATCATGGCGACCTCTATACCTGTGTGACCCATAAAACACAGTTTTAAGCAGCAGCAAAGAGTTAAATACGACAACAGTTCGATTATAGTAGAAATATAATGTATGTAAACATTTGCTACTTGTGTATTTAAGGTTTCTCCATAAAAATATGGAATATCAAAAGGCACCCCAATATCGAAAGAGCACAGGAACCCCAGGGAACCATCGCCGGGACCACCGCAACCCCCCCCAGAGACGAGCAGAGGAGAGCCCCAGGGGAACCACCCAGCAGCCACAGTGCAGAAGCCCCAGAGAGCTGCAGCGAAGGTCACAGAGTGATGGAGGCATAGATGAGAAACAGAGGCCAGAAGAAAATAGACAAATATCACGCCTGATATTGCCATCACAAGATTTTCTAATATCAGCATCAACATCAACACGAACGGTCTCTATTTAGCCCATGAAATTAGGTTAAAGACAACATGTCAGTGAAGACAGATGTTTCTAGTCAAAAATGGCTGGATGAAGGATAACAAAGGATAACGGGTGATTGGAAAAACTTGAACAAAGATTAAATACATTTAGTAATTTCCATTGTTCTAAGCAAAAACACCTGGAACCAGTAACTAAAAAGCAAAGCAGCAGAGCACAGTTGGTTCTTCATGAACGGGGCCAATCCATACAGACTGGTTCAGTGACAAACACACAGCTAAAAATAAAATCAGCCTGATTCCCAAAACCGAGGGTAAACAACATTTGGCTTGTCTTAATAAAAATGTATTTCTTGTAATTTGTTGCTATGTATTTATGACACAAGCACTAGTATGTATCTTTGTTTAATACTCATAAGATTCAGAATCAAATCCCATAAAAATCTAAAATGATCAGTGAAAGTCTATGGTGCTCCAATGGAGAGGAGCAGAATTAAAACATGAGGAAAAACACTGATCCTCCTCTAAAGTCCCAGCAGCTGAAGCCAGAATGTATCGTTCACATTCAACAGTCCCGTTCCTCCTCCCAACAAACGCATACAAACACGTTGGAGCTGAAAGAAGGGAAAGTCTTACATCACGATTTGAAGTGTCGTAAGAGCAGCAGAGGAAAGGAATGTCTGGCTGAGGCAGAAATATCTACCCTTTACGTAAGAATTTTCGGTGGGGTAATGCGGAGCACCTAATAGACATGTTGGCTAATTTAAGCAGAACCTAAAAACCTGTTTGGACTGATGCTTTAATATAAAACTCTAAATCCAGTGTGTTCTGTCTGAAGGTTTATGTTAAGAAATGTAAATGGATAATTGGACTGAAGCATTATCATGCTGAGTCTAATCTTTATAGTAATCCAGGTTATGTTTTAGTCTTTCTTTAGGATAAAGACAACAATCTGAGCTGGATGCATTAGAATGCTGATCAACGAACATCACCTATGGCTAGTGAACACTCTTACTTACCGTCTGTTTCCGTCTTGTGGACCTTCTCTTCAGAACTCTGCTCCAACAGACCTTGGTTCAGGACCTCAGGGCTTGGCAGCTGAGGAGAAGACATGGGGCGTCTTCTGGATGCAGGTCTAGAGTCATCTCGTTCCCATGGAAACACAGCAGAGGGTGTGGAAAAGATATCTGCCTGGTCAGATGGGCGGCGGAGCGGTGTGCTCTTGTGCTGCTGTCGAGGCAGCGAAGATGTGGACGTGTCTGAAAACTGGAGCCGCTGCTGCAGAAACAGGTTGAATTTAAAAAAAATAAAAGACAGAAGGCCTCAGAATTGAGATTCTTCAGTTTGACTCTAAAGCCTCTAAATGGCTTTAAAATGGTTTGTTGGATTGCATGTGAGAGCAACAAAAAACGATTTCTTCCTCTTTTCCTTAGTAGTGTAACATGCAAACTAAAAGAAACCAACAAAAAAATCAAGGTGTGATATTCTACATTTGTCTAATTTTAATCAGATCCTGAGAAAAAATACAAAAGTTTGGAGATACGCTGTCTGTTCCACACCAACAAGGTCTATAAAGACATAAATGACTTAAATCCAACAGTTTGGTGTGGAAGAGCTTGACTGGCCTGCACAGAGCCTGTTCCTTAACCTGACAGAATTTAGTCCTTTAGGATTAATCTTGTCCAACATCAGTGTCTGACCTCACAAATGCACTTCTGAAAGAATGGTCAAAAACACCACAAATCACTTGGGGTGATTCAGCTTGTGGAAAGCAGGCAGGCAAGCAAATGCTTTTGAAAATCTCATTTATATCTATTGCTCAATAGATCTAAAGATAGGGCTTGAAAAGGGAGATCCACCAAGAAATGCAGGTGACTGAAACCTGATGAATTTCATCAAAAAAAATGTTTAACCAGTGAACTGCCCATTGCTAAACGCTAACAAGTCAAGGTAACAACAATACAAATGAGTAAATGCATGTGTGCTGTTGTCTTGTTGATGTCACACTAGCACATAGATGTTGCAGTGAAATCTGTCCCTAATTTCCACAGTTTTCTAGTGTTTACATGACAAATTAAAAACTCTGGTGTCAAACAATCTTAGGAAATTCTGTATATTTCCAATAAATAATCTCTTTAAAATTATGTCATATTCGGTCTTTTTACTGTTTTTTTGTCAAATAACCCAAACTTGACCAATAAAAAGAGGCAAATTTTGCTGTAAAAAAAAAAAATCCCGTCAAGAAAAACGATGGAAAAGTCTTTGGCTAAAAATAATATCCTTCATGTCTATTTTTATGAGGTCAAAGGAATTTTTAACCAGAATAAAAAAAAATATCCCTTCTTACTAATAAGAGCTCTAAATTACAGCATTATTTACTGATAACACTCAGCAGGCAGACGTTGATTTATTTCATTAATAAAATTACGGGCAAGTCTCTTTATCTGCGATTTAAAGAGAGTTAAAAGTTTTATTGTCTTTAGTATCTATTGTGTTGAAATGGTCACAGCAGGTCACACTGTGCCAACAGACAAATCCATCTGGATCACATGGGTGGAATAGAGCTTATTAGTTCACTAAGTCTGTAATTTGAGGATAAAGTGGAAGAAAAAATTGGAGGTTGCAAGTTTTTCAAATCCTCCCAGTGAGAAGAGCTAAGCTCCACAGGAGTTCGGGATTTGAAGAAAGCTCGGTGGAAGAATAAGCTGGTACTCACTTGGATAAGATGTCCTTCATCCCGCTGCCCGGCTCTCTCTTCCCGTCTGCTCCCTGTAGGGCAAAAACACAACATAGCCACTGAAGTTAGAGCCTAAAAGGTATCGACAAAGTTGGACAGAAACAACAGCTGCGAATAACCAAACAGTGGAAAGATAAACACAGTAGCCCCCGGGGACTGATGGGCTGGGAAAGCTTCAGAGCTTAAGGACTTTATTTATAATCTCTGCTCATCTGGGGATCTCTGTGGTTTTACTATTTAATTTGCTAAATTATACAGAGCATCAGTGAAAAAACAAGGATGGGCCAGAATCCACTAAAGCGAACAAACAAGAGTCATAAATTTCGAACACTGTACCATTGTGTTCCCAGGGTGAGGATGCACTCCAGCAGGGTGTGGAAAACAGAGTGGTGTCTGAGAGCCTGCTGCTGTTCTGCAGTTTTTCCAACTCAGCTTCCAACCTGCCACGGGGAGAGGAGCGATGATGAAACAGAGGGCAGGAAAACAGAAAACCCCCAGGGATTACACATATGATCCTGATACAGGAAACTAATGAAGGATTTTCTGTTCAGAGAAACCAGTTTTTACTCAGGAGAATAGTTTATTTCTGACAATATCAAGCTGAACTTGAAGGCAAAGCACCAGAAAAGACAGTGAAACAAACATCCAAAGTATTCCCCTGCTTTAAACTCCCCGGTCAAACCACAGATGTCACCGTATTTTACTGGGAATTTATGAGACGATTAACAATTTTTATAGGTATAAATCTGAAAAGTGTGGAGCGCATCTGTATTCAACCCTCTTTTCTGTTATACCTAAATAAATCTAGTGCAACCAATTCAGAATCTTCAGAAGTCACCTAAGAAGTTAATATAGTCCATCTCTGTGTAATTTAAGCTCAGTATAAATCCAGCTGTTCTGTGAAGGCCCCAGAGGTTCGTTAGAGAACATTAGAGAACAAACAGCATCATGAAAACCAAGGAATACAGCACACAGATCAGGGAGAAAGCTGTGGAGAAGAGACCCACATTTTGTGCCTCTGGCTTTTTATAAGGCTCCCACATAGTCTGGCGTACAGTGCGCGCTGCTCACAGTACGCCAGACTATGTGGGAGCTTGTAGTTTTGGAAAAACAAAAGAAAAGAAGGTGGTATATAAGACCCTTAAATCGGATTAGGGACGTAGAAGGGGAATACACCTGTTAGTGCGGCGCAGAGAGTCTCAGTAACACTGCGTGTACCTCGAGACTGGCTGCTCGGAGCAGTGTGTCACCTATAAAATAGTTGGACGAGGAGACTTTGTCCTACCGAGCAGTTTTTGTGTGACAAAGCTTAACTGAGCTTTGCGTGGACATGTTCGTTGGTCGTCGGCAATGACTCCGTCTCGAGTATGTACGGACATCAGTGGAGTCAAGAACACCCGGCTATGTGGGAGCCTTTATTCTTCATCCCAATGTCCCCACCATTATCTGAGAGCTTTAGCATCTTAGCCACTAAAAATATACATTAGATGGGAGCATAGAGGGAAGAGAAAGTCTATCCAAAAAGTCAAAAATATTACTGCCATGAAAAATTTGCATGCATGGCATTTAAAAAAATAATATCCAATCAAATACTGAATCCAAGCCGCCCTTTACGATTGGGATATTGCACACATCTTGATTGCGATTCAATATTTTGCCCAGCTCTACTGAGAATATACCAAGACACGTCCGTCCACCTAAACTGACAAGCCGGGGAAGGAAGACATTAATTAGAGAAGCAGCAAAGAGGCCCAGGGTAACTCTGGAGGAGCTGCAGAGAGTCACAGATCAGGTGGGAGAATCTGTCAACAGCAAAACTATTAGTCGTTTACTCCACTTATCTGCCTTTATGGAGGGGTGAGAAGAAAGCCCCCCCCCCCCCCATTCATATGGGGTATGAATACATTTTGCTAGACCCTGCTCATGATCTGGACACATCCAGATTTGTTGGCCATTAAAGTGATTAGATTAGATCGGATTCAGAAATTAAATTGAACTTAATATACACATAATTCTACTATGTTCAATAAAAACATAAAACAACATCTAAGTAGAAAACATATAAGACATATCAATGTAACCGCCCACTCATGCTGACCTTTTGATTTCTTGGCTTAGGTGGTTGTTATGGTTACGAGCAGCATCTAGCTGACCCTCCAAAGAGCATGATTGGGCCTGTTTGATGTGAAGTTCCTGGGTCAGGCGCTCCTTGCTGGTCACGGCCGCCTCGGCCTCTTCTCGAACACTTTGCAGCTCTCTCTGCACAAACTGAAGCTCCCCACGGACCTCCTCATACTTGGAAGAAAAGGAGGGCAGGAAAAGAAGTGTTTTAAGGAACTTTTTTAAGATTCTGAGAATAAAAAAACAACAATTAAAAGTTAATTAAAAGTTAGAAATCTAAAGTGAGCCGAGTAAAGGGAATATGACACATTATACTTTAGAACAGCACAAAATAACATTTTGAGAATGAAAGGTTCAAATGTCCTATTCCTGTTTAAAATACACACTCCTATGCAGACAGCAGCATTTATAACTTTACTCAGAAGTTGCTGGTCATATTGATTCTGTTGTAGGGAAAACACAGCCTGTAAATGAGAGCTATTACATGTCTGTGTTTACCTTCGCTGCTTGTTTTTCAAGGCTGGTATGAGTGTTGTCCAGCTGCAGCTGTTTCTGTTTGTTCTCTCTGGACAGACGCTCCTTAAGGACCTGCAGCTCTTTCACCTTCTGCAGAACCCTTCCAGAGAGCCCCACCGTCCAGTCCTCCTCAGCCCAGCTCATCTCTGTCCGTCTGGGCCTGACAGGGTAGGAATAATAAAACGAACACACAGACAGGTTTTTGTTAATAACAATAAAACACCTTCCTATACAGAAAATGCTAACGTAAACTCTAAGACTGAGCTTGGCATCTGAAAGGATCTTATAGCATTAGTTGGAATCAAAACTTCTAGAGCAGGGATGCCCAAAGTTTGGCACTGGGGCCATTTGTGGCCCATGGAATGATTTTGTGTGGCCCCCAACCTCAATTCAAGAATGTTACAAATCTGGCCCTCCAGCACAGGTATTTGATCCAGGTTTTTTTTAGAAGATATTTTAATAAAATTTTCAATCTTCTTCTACAACGTTTTTGTCTTTTATAAGCCATGTTTATTTCTAATTTCGCTTTCATTTAAAGTGAATGGGCAATGGGACCAAAATCATCTGCCGATATTTACTAACAAAAAGAATTGGGCGCATCCATTCATTAAAGTTAGCAAAATTCAAAGACTTATTTTTCTTTGCAGCACTAGAGGCCTTTATTTTTTCATTTTTTGACGGTAGGTAGACAGGAAAGAGGGCAAACAGAGGGGGAGACATTCAGCAAAGGTCGCCGGGTCCAGGCCTCGAACCCGGGACAGCCACATCGAGGACTATAGCCTCTGCACATGGTCGCACGCTTAACCCCTACACCATCAGCGCCGCCCCCTTTCAAAGACTTTTTGGAAGAAACAGTGACTTTCTAATCCTTTCTAGTTGATGAGAATAGAGAATCTAAAAGAATCTAAACTTAGGAAAATGCATGCTTTTATTTTGAAAAAAAAAAGCAAACCTGTGACACCTGTTTTATGTTTTAGATCTACAATGAATTACAGATCCAAAATTATTATAATATTATCATTTGTAATTGGAAGGAAAAAACCTGTGGCCCATGAGAACTTTGAACTTGGGAAATTTGGCCCAAGTGGCCAAAAGTTTGGACACCATTCTAGAGCTGCCTCATTTATCATTATGACTGAGAAATAAGTCAAGATTCTAATGCAATGAGGAAGCGCAGGCTGCTAAAAATAAATAAGGTGCATATTGTTCTTGTAGAGCTATGCACAAACACAATACATGTTTTAATCCACCGTGAATCTTGCTTTTGTTGCTAAGGCCTTTCTGCCTCCAGGAGACGCTGGTTGTCACAGCTGGGCAGCTGTGACTCAATGTTTTCCAACACAAACTGTTCCAGCAGCACTGACAGATGAAAATAAATCCCTACTTTCCCGTACTTCGCCATGAGCAGAGACAGTTTGTTTCAAGTCTAGCAGGTTCCATGTGCATTCACTGGAGGTTTGTGCATGCAGCTAAGCAGCACACACAGATGCAATCAAACACAGTTAAGCGAGAGTGCTGGAATGAAGAAAAGCCTGACTGAAAATGATAACTAAAACAAAACTCGGTTTTGACATGTATTACAGCCTCAAGGCCTCTCATCAGCACTATAACTGCACTTAGTTTGTGTCATAGCTCAGTGCTGATGAAATCATTAATCTGTTTCTCTGCACTAACAAACTGACAGTAGACACACAAAAAAACAGCTGATGACTTCACAATAACAAGGATTTTAATCATGCTTCCAGTTGATTCAAAACGACGTAATCATATTCGCTGGATTAATAACATGAAACGTTTTAAAACTCATTACGAGTTAATAACAGAGAAGAAGAACAGAAAGAGTAGCTGAGTTTGAACCTTTAATCCACTAAGATTCGAGAAGCTAGGACCTCACGGTGGATTATCCTCATGCTTTGTTCAATGTTGCCAATTACTTTTCTTTCATCAACTAATTGCTTCAGCTCAGAAGCAGAATAAGTCCCGAACATAAGTCCATAGTTGCACCTGGTGTTTAGAAGTCAGCGAAATACTCATCAAGTCAGTGACAGAGATAAGAGGAGAGCTCTATAATAAACATCACAACATCTGACAGTGGATATGTCTGTTACAGGTTATTAGGGTTGTAACAAACACAAGGGCACAGCTGTTAAATGAAAGATGGAGGTTTTAGCATATTAGTAGTAAGTTAGCTTTATCTTGAAACACTTTAAAGTCCTTTTTTATAAGTTCTCTTCATAGCTTACTCTAATGAAATGTGGTTATATACCTCTAATAAATAATATTCACCATTATAAGTAGCTTTAGAGTTACTTTGGTTTAATAAGGTGACCTAATCAGTCATTTTCCCCAATCAGAGATTAAAGTCAAAATAAATAAAAATAGGATAAAATACACACTCTTCAGCGTCCAAAATACACAATTAATTGAAATATAAATAAGATTTGAGAAATTTTAGTTCATAAAAATACTTAACTATTACAAAAATGGTTTGCTTACATGTATGGAAACGGCACATGTGGCTACGAATTAAAAAATAGCCATGAAAATCCTGAAATCACATGTTTAATCTAGGTATCTTCAGTCAGACCCTTCTTCCACTGCTGGTGTTTCTGATCCCATGTTGGGCCAGATGCTCCTTATGGAAAAACAACAGATTGCAACCTGCGATCAAACCAAAATAACTACGGATGTTCCCATATGGAAATTTGTCAGCCGATATCGATATCCGATATTAATTTTGCTGTTATGGCCAATAACCAATATTTCCCAATGTTATATATATTTCCCTACCCATTTGACACCTTGAAAAATGAGCACAGTTAAACATCTCCCGATCCTGCGCACTGTTACATGCCCAAACAAATACCATATGGCCAACGCCCTACCGAAACACATACATAAACAGCAACAAGATGGAAATAAACATCGTTTACTAATATCGTACCAGTTTTACCTTTGGGACAGATACAGATATGTTAAAAACTGACCAACAGCTGATAAAGTCTGAATAGAATATAGAAGATTAATTTAATTAACTGGCCGTCAAAGAGCACAGGAAACCCAACAGGGCACAAATTGATGCCCGACAGGTACTAGACGCAAACCTGAAACGTTTAGGTATAAAACACTCATTCCTACCACGATACGACAAGGCGAAGGGGTGAAACTCGTACACTTTAAGAGAAATGTCTTCCTAATGTATATTGCACATTGACAACAAAGGGTGTTTATATCATATCATTAAAGTGGATCTAAACTCGATCTAAACCGCCCCCAAACAACTTTGGAAAAATGCCACTAAAGTGGGCAGTGCCAAGAGACAGGGGGTGAAGTGGGGGTGTGGTCAGAAGGACGAGGGAAAGTGGCAGCTAGCTTAATTTGACATATTGAAACATGGAGAGTGAGCAGAGCGACGCTTGTAGTTTTGCCACGGATAGATCTTTAAAGGTGGAGGATTTTTCACCCGCCTTGTCACCCGAGGTTGGGGGAGGCTTTGTGGAGTCCAGCGGGCCTGAGCCTCATCAGTTCGGGCTGCTGGCTCAAGGTGCTGACTCAGCAAACCCCAAAGTTGCCCTGCCGAGGCACTGGAGGAGAGAACGGATCCAGTTTCTGAGTGGTAAAGTGATGTTAGCAGCATCATTGCTAACATGGGCTCACGTTCAAAGCAGTAACAAACTTCCAGAAAGTTTACATTTACGTGTAGATTTATATTATCTCCAGTAAAGCATGTGATCAAAGGAATCAAGCATAAAACGCTACGATCAACGCTTGCAATTCCATCTCCTGACTCACTACAGGGGGGTGTCTGAGTGAGATGGTCAGTCAGTCATTTTCTACCGCTTATTCCATAGTGGGTCGCGGGGGAGCTGGTGCCTATCTCAAGCAGTCTATGGGCGAGAGGCAGGGTACACCCTGGACAGGTCGCCAGTTCATTGCAGGGCAACACATAAACAACCATGCACACACTCATTCACACACCTAAGGGCAATTTAGAGTGACCAATTAACCTGTCTTTGGACTGTGGGAGGAAGCCGGAGTACCCGGTGAGAACCCACGCATGCACGGGGAGAACATGCAAACTACTGTTTGAACCAACAGGAAAATGCAACTGTAGTAGCCACCGTTCAACCCAAAGAGGGCAGTACTAAGATGGTTTTAGGACAAATTTTGCAGACAAATTTAAATGAAAATGTAAAAAAATGCACAGTAACATAAAGATAGCACCCTTAAGGGTTAATTTATACAGTTTATCTGCAAAAAAAAGTTGATTTGGGGCTTTAGTTCACGGATACAACAACTTGTATTGATGCTGAATAACAAAAGCCAAGAAGAAAAAAATAGAAGCAATGCAAACATTGTTAGCATGAGTCAAATACTGCACCTTTGAGGAACACCTTTTCTGACAACAGAACTGTAAACTAAGGGGTTGACTTCATAACTAATTTGACAATTAAAGTCACCTAATAACTAATATTATGCGAATGTGTTTTATCACAGCAAGAATCACAGTTCGCGGTCATATAGACATACATAAATATTCACATGTTCACGTTTTTGGCACATATGGAACCCCGTACAATTTATTTCACACTAAAATAAAATGGTAAAATAAATTATCTACAGGCTTCCTCAACAAGTTAGTTTTAATCACCTGACCAATGACGTAACAAATGAATGAAATTTACATCGCTTTCGTGTCAGATGTTAAAGTTATTAAAGCGCATCCTTAAACAGACGTGGATGCAGGAGACAAGCATCCAGAAACCCCGTCGGCGGCCTCGGATGAACCGGGGTGCCTGGTCACGATGTTTTAATAAAACTACAGACAACTAACAAAAAGCAGGAGAGATGAATACGTCAGTTAAACATCAACTACAGACAGGGTCACTGAATGAGCCGCAGACTTTGCTAAAGGAGGGCAAGAGTCACTTTTTTATCAGTTTTTTGTTCCGTCCATCAGCGGTCAGCGGCTGACATTAAACCCAGCACCGATGCTACAAGCTAACCCCGCAATGAAGCTACTCACCATCCACTTCAGAGCGTCACAAAGAGCGCGATGGCACAGCCGTGACAGCCGTCACAATACAGAGCACCGGCGTCCAGGGAGTAAAGTTGTCCAGGGACAACTTTAAACAAGAGAAACAAACTCAACTCGAACTTTGACAGCTTTAAAATGAGCTACAGGATGCCGCGGGATCTGTCCAACTGATAACCCAACAGAACCCGGGGCGGCACGAGGCAGGAGGGGGCTGGTGACGTAGCAGGGGGAATGTTTTGGGAAAGGTCCTCGTGGCGGGTGACTCTCTGAGGACATCTAGCGACCAAAAGATGTCATATACTCCAGTCACCCAGACAATAAACATTTTGACAGCAGACATTCTGTACTCCGTTGCACTGAAAGTTCATTTGTTTATTTTTTGAAATATCGACCTTTATAATAACTAAAAAATATATTTGTCTTCCTCTTTTTAAGCATAAGTTACAGCGTTGTGCATTTCGTTGTTACCTTTTGTTTTTAGTTGAACAACGTTGCATAGTAATTACTGTTTAGTACTCATTATTCAGTACATTAATTTTATTATATACTATGTTGCTGCTACAATAACACCAATTTTCCCATTGAGAGACAAATCACTGTTTCCTATATTATTATACTCAGATCCCTCACCTTTATAAATTTTAGATGTACTATAAAATAGAAATACAGACAAGAAGGACAGAATTTGTCAGTAATTCAATGAATATCCTACATTAAAATAAACGGTCCAAAAATAAATTAATCAACTTTATACCAGTTTCCTTTTTAGAAATGTAAGAAATGAAGACCATGTAGCCTCAGGAGTGAAACATTTGGATGAGTGTGTAACATTTAAAAAGGTAATTTACATAGATGAGAAAAGAAACACATTTATCTGGCCCATAGTAAAAATCTCAGAGTTTAACAACACATTTTGTCAGCAAAAATTTACATTAGGTTTTTTTATACATACAACAAAATGTGTCTTTTGTGTTTTTTAATCAATCCTAAATTCTGTTTCTTCTTCATTCTGCTTCTAACAAAAAATTAAAACCAAGTAAAATTATTGTAAATCTTCTTTGTTTGATTCACAATAATTTACATTCCTTTAAACCCGGCCTAGACAGAGAACTGGTACAGCATGGCCTACGTTATTTTAACTTTAAATGACTTTGAAACCTGGTCGCTGTCTTATGAAAATTAAAATATTTTGTGTCTGGGCTAAAGCCCCCAATGTTTCAAGAGCCTAAACACGCCCCTGTTTGTAACTCTGCCCATGTTCCGTGTTCCCACGTTCTCCATGTAAGTTACCAGTTTCTGTTATTAAAGAGTTCAACTCACCATGCGTCTTCGACGCTCCTGCTTGCACATTGGTCCTGCTAAACACCCCGTTATGACAAAAAGACTTGCAGTTGTAACTGGTGGCGCCACACTTTTCAGATTTTTATTTGTAAAACAATATGACAAATAGTGCATCATCTTCCTTCGACTTACAAATCATGCATTACTTTATGCTTGGTCTATCGCATAAAATCACTATAAATTACATTGACGTTTGGGGTTGTGAAAATGACAACATGAAAACATTCGATGGGCATGAGTCATTTCTGAAGCCACTGTTTAGCTAAAGTCTGGACTCCCAACTATAACCCAAACCGTTGCTTCCTTTAACCAGTGATTGCCAAAGTTAGGGGGTCAGGACCCTACAGTGTGCTGTTAACCATAAAGTGGAAGGTCTTGAGATGATCTCAAGAAAACAAAGAGACAGTTATATTTTTTACCATAACTGATACAAGAATGGATAAAAATGCTTTTCTTGGCTTCTGAGGCTTTTGTAATGATACCTTTTAGTGTGTAATTGTGTTCTTACAGCCACTCTCTGATTGAAATGTTATTATAAAAGGCCTAAAGGTGACAGTCAAGTGTATATCGCTCTACACAGACTTAAATAATCAACAAAATTCAATAGATATGCACTCTGCACTGTATCAGGACAGAGAGTAGAGTAGTAATTAGATTATAGCAGTCACAACAAGCAGTCATTCTTCCAGGTAGGCTGTGGATTTGACTGTAATCTGGGATTTGGTGGCTCAGTGCTGAGTGGTGTGGAAACCCAGAAACTGGCAACACTTGGACAGACTGCTGAGTATTTACAGGTGGTAGTTATGTCATGTCGCTGTGATGATGTGTAATAACAGAGTGGTAAACTGAAGGATTACTGTCTGCCCATTCTGAGACAATCTCAACTGTTTCGTTTTTAATGGTTCGTGCGAGAAGTAACAGAAGTTGTGTCTAAAGGTTTGAAACCTGAAAGTTTTGTCTGTCCAAGACTAAATTCAACAGAAACTGTGAGCGCGGTTTCCTCTTTAATGGCATATAAAGGCGCATCTGATGAAAAAGGAGTAATTGAAAGAGGAACATGTTCAAAAGAAAATAAATTTGGCTGGATGGAAAAAAATCAGTTTGACATTAGTCCTCTGCTGTTATGTAAAGGATTTCCATCAGTCACATTGATGCAACCAGCTCTCCCTGCAGCCGGGCACTCATGTCCCAATAAGCTCATCTCATCACTCTATCTTTATTAATATGGGATGACATTTATTCTCAATCCCAAACTCACACAGTCGCTCCACGCACACCGCAAAGCATTACCTGCAGTGTCTGCCGGGGACCTCCACAGGTAGCCAGGCAGTCAGGCAGCTGTGTGCCACAAGCTGGAGTCTCATTTATCCACTCTGCCCATGGAGGTCTGCTCTTCCTCTGGCTGCTGACAGAGTCGTGACCAGACAATTTAGGGATTTCTGGCAGATAGAAACACACCACAGCTTTGTACATCCACTGTCATAAAGGTAAGAGACTGTAAATATAAAAAGGGGACAATACCCATGTGTTATTATTCACGTTTGCTATGATTTTTATTTAAATAACACTTTACTTTCAAACAAAATAAGTAGTTTCCCTGTAATATTGTGAGATACTAATTTTCTTTATTAACAAAACTCTTCCCAGATGTTTCCTTGGTCAGCTGTCTTCTCCCTTGAGCCCAAAGTGCCCGGTCAGCGCACCACTGAGGAGCTGGTGACCAACACTCTGATGCTGGAGCTGGGGGCCATGGTGAAGCGGACTGAGCGCATCCATTTGGAGAGGGCCACCGAGGGCCGGCGCCGGCGCCGCAGCTCCTCCTCCACGGCAGACTACAGCTGGCTGGCAAACACCCCAAACCCTCAGCCCTACCAGCTCACCCCCAATGACCTGCTGGAGCTGCAGGACCTCTGTGACAAGATCCCCCCTGCACAGTGTGGCCCCATTATCGTTAGGTAAGAAAAGCTGGAGGAGCAGTTAATGGAACAGGGGCAAGAGCCTCTCACGCAGGAATAAAAACAGAGAATTAAATGAAAAGGCATGAAACTGACTAGGGAAAGATAACAGGGATTACTGACAATTAAAGAGCTTTCTTCCCCACAAGGCAGAGATAAAATCAGTGAACATGCAACTCCTCAATTTGCACTTCATCAGTAATATTATTACAGATCATTTCATACTTTTAGCTTACTTAATATTCAAGTTACCTATTTTGTTTTAATGCTATTCATCAATAGTCAGACTCACTGACTGGCCTCTAAAGTCACCAGTCAGTATATAATATATAATGCAATCAACAATATAAAGAGGAAAGTAAAGACAAGGGAGTTGCAGAGCTGCAGTCTGATAATCTCTTTAACACCCTAAGCAACAACGTGCTGATACTTTCAGATCCTCACGTCTAGCTGTGAAATGCTTGCAAACAATGAGATGAAATTTGCACTGTATGGCTTCTAACATGTAAATTTTTTTGTATTTGAGTGAATTTAGCATCCAGATATAGTCATAGAGTGCAAAACAGAACAACATAGACCAGTTTGTAAATGTGGCTTGTTTGTTAATTTAGGCTTTTGATTGGTCAAAAACAAGAAAGAAAAACTTAATAAACAAGAGACTGATTATCACCTACAGCCTTCCAAAAGTATTCATACCCCTGAATGTTTGTAAGTTATGACCACAAGCTTGTACTTTATAGACCAACTGTGAGTAGTGCATGAAGTGGAAGAAAAAATATGCATAGTTTTTAAAATGTTTTATGAAAATAAAAATCTGGGTGTGATTTGCATTTATTTTCAGCCCCCTTTAGTTTGATACCCCTGAATAAAAAACAGTTCAACTAATTGCACAAATTTTGCCATTATGTAATTTAATCTCAGTATAACTCCAGGTGTTTTGTGAAGGCCTCAGAGGCTTTTTGGAGAAGATTAGTGAACAAATCATGAAATCTAAGGAACACAGCAGACAGGTCAGGAATAAAGAGAAGTTCTTAGCCAACCAGGGTTAGGTTATTAAACACTATTCCAAACTTTGAACAGATCTGAAAATGGAAAAAAGGATATCACAGCTGCTGCTGTGATGTCTTGGTGCTGCACACTAAGGTATGGAGATCCACCTACTGCAGCAGGAGGCCAATTTTGTCTCTGGAGGAGCTGCAGATATCCATAGCTCAGATTGGGAAATTTTGTTGAAATTTAGTCTTAAACAAATCTGTCCTTTATCAAAGAATAGCAAGACAAAGTTATTGCTGACAGAAAGCTACTGTATAAGAAGTCCTGTTTGCTTATAGCCATATAGGCAACAGAGCAAATGTGTGGAAGGAAGTGCTCTGGTCAGAAAAGATTCCTCTTTGGCCTACATCATAATGCTATGTGTACAGGAAACTAACATCCTGAATGTGCCATCCACACTGTAAAACATAATGATGGCAGTATCATGGTGTGGGGATAGCAAACTCAACATCTTTTTTTCTGCCTTTAAACAGATGTGCACATGTTAACTCAGGTCCTCTCCTCTCATTGCAGGTTTAGGAGGCTGGTGTCGCAGATGGAGCCGGACGTTCATGAGGTCCCCCGGCTGTTTCGTACAGTTCTACGCGACTGCATGGATGAGGTCAATGGCAATGAAGAGGTCCAAGCCCCAAACGCTTTTTACGAGAAACAGCAGCGCAGCAAGAGCCTCTCCTTTGTTAATTTCCGCACAAAGTTTCGCACCGGGAAGATGTTCAAGGGGAGTGGCCTGAGGGGCTCCAGGGGGAACCTGCAGCAGGAAGTGGATTGGTCTGATGATGAGGAGGATGGAGAGGGCGAGGAGGAGGCCATCAGAGCCAGAGCAATGAAGGGGAGGAGTAAGAGCATGCCAGAGATCACCCCCCTGGAGCAGAGTGCTCAGGGGTGAGAAGAGGGCCTGGGGTGATGGAGGGGAGGAACTTGTGATGGCAAAGGGAAGACGTTACTTAGACGAGTGAGGGAGAAAAAGTGAGTGTAAATTATAAATGATGGAGATAAAGAGGAAAGGAAATAAGTAAGATTTCTATTAAGAGAAAAAGACAGGAAATGTTCTCAATATCTCACTTTTAGGCAGAACAGAGATTATGATGAAAGGGGGAGCATTTGGAGATTTTATAACTTTCAGTGTAACTGTTTCAATCCAATGAACTTTAGAAAACTCAGAAGCATTATTGTTCTGGCTTTAGGAAGTCTCAGGCATTATTTGATGGGTAAATACCAACCAGTCTTTAACCATGCAGCAGATCTTTGAGACAGGCTGACCAAAGTTAATGTCCCACAGTCAGGTTTAAACTGGGATATTTAGCAGAAACAATTTATTTTTACAATTCACCCAAATCTATTCTTTAAAAAAATGGTAAATCAACCATTACAAACTTTGTTTTAGGTAATTTATATACTAAACAATGTCACAATGTTGCACTCTGACCTATGATGCCATTGTGATGACTAAACAGAGCTTTAACCCATCATCTCCTGCAGGTATTACTATCCTAACCAAACTCATTAATTTTGCAAATCACCCATTGAAACAACATCATCATCAGTTGACAAATTCAAAATTCATGGTGTGAACTTATATCCTTTCACTGCTTGGATGTAAGTTCAAAGACATGCTGCAGGAATGTTAAAGATATCTTATGAACTGTCCCTTTAAAACATTTTATGTAACAGGGAGGTTGGCTGTCCTCCTGAGCTGGAGGAGGTCATTTGGCTCAGGTTGATTTTCTGTTAACTCAGCGGATGCAGTCAGTTAGTGAGTGCTCTGCCATCAACAAAACTACTGCATGTGGGAATCAACCCAGAATCAGCTGATGTTTTTTTTTTTATTGTGAATATGCACGCATGTATTTGGAGAAATAAACATGAAATGTTCTCATAATTTCTGTGTGATTAAAACTGTGTTTTCTCTATATGCACTCTGTTTTGCTTTATATACAGTTCTTTAACATTTTGGACTAAATGTGACTGAATTTTAAGGCAGTTTCAGTCTGCAGAGAAAAAGAGTAACAACAGAACACGATTCAGATCTCCATAATTTTTAAGACATGAAAATAAGAAGATAAACATATTTGTATGAATAAGACATCAATATGGTTGTAGTAAATAATAGTGTAAACATGTCAGAGTTTACAGTTACAGTGGACTGGGTGAATGGAGGGAATTAAATCCTGTGTTTAAAACAACTAACAAAGACATGTGCATCACATCTGCATTGAAGTATAGTATCAGAGTTACTGACAGGTAATACACTTGCACTGAGAATTAATTCACAACTGAGTCAAACATCAGTGTGAACAGTTCATTGAGAGTCCAGTGGAGCAACCAAAACATATCATTCTTCCTCAACCAAACTTTACACTTGACGAAATGTAGTCAAAAACTACCTTTCTCCTGGCAACCTGGACTCATCAAGTGGATTACTAGAAACAGACGCAGGATTCCTCCCTCCAGAAAACACGTCCCCACTGGTATTCAGTCCAGTAACTTTGTGTAGTCACCCCTGCAGCTGATGCTTTGGTGATGCAAGGCCTGCATGCAGTTGCCCTGCAATCGGAAACCGGTCCATGAAGTTCTCTGAAAGGCCACACAAAGTCTAGAAGTCTGAAGTTGTGGACTCTGCAGAAAGCTGGTTGCTTCTGCACATTGTGCACCTTAGCATGCGCCGTCCCTGACAACTATCGTTGGCATCCTATCGCAGAACCACGCTTTGACTGGGCTCCTAGGAGCGACCCATTCTTTTACAAATGTATTTAGGTGTTTGGTTTTCTACACTGTTGTGGTCATAAAGTGCTTCGATCACCGGGATTCAGTTACTTGGGGTCAGTGCGTACTTTTGGTAATATAGTGCACCAACCACTGCCAAACATTTTGTCTTTACCTCAATGTTACAGAACAAAAGATAAAGCAAAGACAAGTATACAGCAGACATACACTCACCGGCCACTCTATTAGGTACACCTGTCCAAATGCTCGTTAACGCAAATTTCTAATCAGCCAATCACATGGCAGCAACTCAATGAATTTAGGTATGTAGACATGGTCAAGATGATCTGCTGCAGTTCAAACTCGAGCATTGGAATGGGGAAGAAAGGTGATTTAAGTGACTTTGAACGTGGCATAGTTGTTGGTGCCAGACGGGCTGGTCTGAGTATTTCAGAAACTGCTGATCTACTGGGATTTTCACGCACTACCATCTCTAGGGTTTACAGAGAATGGTCCGAAAAAGAGAAAATATCCAGTGAGCGGCAGTTCTGTGGGCGCAAATGCCTTGTTGATGCCAGAGTTCAGAGGAGAATGGCCAGACTGGTTCAAGCTGATAGAAGGGCAACAGTAACTTAAATAACCACTCGTTACAACCAAGGCATCCAGAAGAGCATCTCTGAACGCACAACAAGTCGAACCTTGAGGCGGATGGGCTACAGCAGCAGAAGACCACACCGGGTGCCACTCCTGTCAGCTAAGAACAGGAAACGGTGGCTACAATTGACACAGGCTCACCAAAATTGGACAATAGAAGATTGGAAAAACGTTGCCTGGTCTGATGAGTCTCAATTTCTGCTGCAACATTCGGATGGTAGGGTCAGAATTTGGCGTCAACATCATGAAAGCATGGATCCATCCTGCCTTGTATCAACGGTTCAGGCTGGTGGTGGTGGTGTAATGGTGTGGGGGATATTTTCTTGGCACACTTTGGGCCCCTTAGTACCAATTGAGCATCGTGTCAACGCCACAGCCTACCTGAGTATTGTTGCTGACCATGTCCATCCCTTTATGACCACAGTGTAACCATCTTCTGATGGTTACTTCCAGCAGGATAACGCGCCATGTCATAAAGCACGAATCATCTCAGACTGGTTTCTTGAACATGACAATGAGTTCACTGTGCTAAAATGGCCTCCACAGTCACCAGATCTCAATCCAATAGAGCACCTTTGGGATGTGGTGGAACGGGAGATTCGCATCATGGATGCAGCCGACAAATCTGCAGCATCTGTGTGATGCTATCATGTCAATATGGACCAAACTCTCTGAGGAATGTTTCCAGTTCCTTGTTGAATATATGCCACGGAGGATTAAGGCAGTTCTGAAGGCAAAAGGGGGTCCAACCCGGTACTAGCAAGGTGTACCTAATAAAGTGGCCGGTGAGTGTATAAAATAATGCCATAATTCTCACCACCAAGGGAGGCCTGAGCGACAGTGGGGGTGATGGCAACTAACCTTTTGGTGTGCCGACTCAGTGGACCCCGTCTGACCAAGCTTTAAAAAAAAACCTTTGGACTGTTAAAACTCGTCAACTTCAACAAGATTTTATATCTGGAATAGCCTTACCAAAAATGTGACCTAGAACAGATGCACCTATAGAGAGCTTAACTATTTGCCAGTACAAACTCATCTTGTAACACTGTTTTTTGTTTTTTTTTAATGAAAGACCCTTAAATAATAAGTGCAATGTAAAAGCTAAATACCACCAGCTCAGTTCACAAAAAAACATTTAACCAAAACTGATCTTATTTTAGAGACTAAACAAGCTCTCAGACTTCCGCCAAGGCAGTAGGGTCATTGACGCTCGTCAGCTTTGATGAGCTAACCTCCGGATGACATCTGGCCGCTGTATGTCGGTTGCTGACAGGATGAGGAACCATGTGGGAACTCCAGAACCAAAGTCTGGCAATGATAAAGAATCCTGGATCCAGATGGTGCTCCGTATCACCACTAAAATCAAATCATCTGTTCCTTGTCCTAATTCACTCCTTGCCCGGAAATTTCATCCAAATCTATTCGTATTTTGAGTTAATTTGCAAACAGAGGAATCGACAAAAACCTCCTGACTAAAACAAAGACCATGTTTTTGTGGTACAGAGAAACTAAAAGTGAACTGCATCACTAAATATATTAATGTAGTCCGATCCTCCTGATCCTCTTCTCCCCCAACAAAAAGCTCCACACATCAGTGCCAGGGTCCCATTTTGTTTTATTATTGTGCACTCTCTCATCAATACATCATTAGAACTATTTGCACTTTGTACAATAAAGTCAAGGCATTTGGCTAGAAAAAACTGAAGGGGAAACCAGGAACCATGTCTTCTGTCTTCTTAAAAAGAGACGATACTTTAAATAACATCCTGTACATTAGATACAGAAGGGAGGGAACCAACCAGATACTTCCAGGGAATCTGGCAGGTTGAGTCAAAAAGAAACCCCTTCATAAGCACTGATCCTCTCTGGGGCACCGCATGAGTCTTCATCCCTTTAATAACTGAAACTGCCCGAGGGCTGGCAGACATTTCCAGTGAAAACTGTTTCATATTCTGCAGAGTTCAGCTGAATGTACCCGACCTCTCGAGCATCTTTGTATCGTGTCACAGGTTAAAGAGATCACCCATTTGGCAAATAAACTTTGAAAGCATAACAAAATCTAACTGGATAAGAAACGTTCACAGCATAAATGAAGGGTGAATTATTGATTAGACAAGATATTATCTCTCCCAGTAAAACAAAGCAAACCAACATGAGAATAGATTCTGGTTCTATTGTTTGGCTTAGAATTAAAAGTAGAAAAATGGATGACGAAAAAAAGGGGATAAAGAGGAAGAAATAAATCTAAATTATAAGACAGTTTGCAGAATCAAACTATTAAATTACAGCCATTTTGATTAAATGTTTACAAATAGTTGGTCAAAGTACAATGCAGAGCAGATTTTCCTCTCTACAAACAGTGGAGATTTTAACACCATTTATTTGTTTTATTTGGACAGAGCTCAATCACTTCATTTCTCAAAGTACTTTATTGCGAGTCCACAGCTGGGAAATAAATGGTTGAGTTCACGTTTGTTTAAATTAATCCCAGGCCTCCATGAAACCGTTCGAAAGAAGTCTGTTGTGTTGACATCTCCTCCTGGTCCAGCTTTAGCTTCATCTGATGTGCTTTTCTTTACGCGAAGAAGACGACAAAGATGATGAAGAAAACTATGAGGACGAGAAAGATCTTGATCATCAGCCACCGATTGGAGGAGACCGACTGGAAGTATTTGAGGATTTCTGTGTGTGCGGACTCCACGTTCAGCTGTGTGTCCTCCACGTTGGCATCAATCCTGCAGGGAGGACAAACAGAGTTAGAAGTGTAGATAATACAGTCCCACCTATCAAATCAGTCATCTTCAAAAAGCTTAAACACAGCAGTATTACAAGTATAAGAATAATATGGTCTGTGTTGTTGAGGGCCTTTACTTCATGCACTTCTTACCTCTGGATGGTTTCTTCTTGCTCCTTCACCATGTGAGCCAGTTGCTGGAATATAGAGCCCAGCTCCACGATGGTGCTCTCGATGTTCTGCATGGTGTCCGCACGGCTCTGGATGTAGGAGTCCTGGAAATAGACATCAACCGTTTAGAAGAGCGTTTTACTCGATGTAAAGCCTTTAGGTTCCCATTAATGTATTTTTAAGCCGTTGATTTCGATGATTCGCCGCACCACAGCCTACTTGTTTGCATAGCTTGCTAAAACTGTGCTGTAGCCTGTGAACCCTATTCTGAAATATCTGGGATTCCCCAAACAATTCAAGTGTTTATCATCCTTTACAAGAAGTTCACCCTCTGCGTCATGAGACCTACTCTGCACGCCGTGCTCCCTGCATCAGACGCCCGTAGGGAGCAGGGCTGTGCAGATGAAACAATCCTATATAAATTCGATGATGTTGAGAGTAAAGCTCAGACTTCATGAAGCGTTAACTGAACCTGCTCTGAAGAGTGTTTTGTGCCAAATATTCCATATGTCATTAAGATAAGGAGATAAACCATGGTAGTGATAGCCTCGCACTCCAGGAAACTGCTCTGCCTGAAAACATCTTCAGCAGGATCAAGATGCAGATTTATGGTCTACTTTTCATCTGGCTGCCGGTGAGTCTTCACCAGACCCCTGGGGGATTTTTCTTGGCTGGAAGCACACGACAGCTTTTAATATCTACCTCCATGAAAGGCAAGACTGCATAACATGTGTATGATAAAAGAAGATCTTTGGATCATCATCTGGTTGTTCACTATTATTTTTACTGAATAAAACATCAGCTGACAGATGCAAGCAAAAATTATCTAAAAAAAGTTGACTTTTATGACCTCCAAACATTAATTTATTATATTGTAAAATGTGATATGTGCTTAACATTGCTCCATCAATCAAAACAGGCTAGCATTAGCCTAGCAGTTGAGCAGACTAGCTTTGGGTGTCGAGTCAGATATACAGATCTTTCGAAACAAGAGACTGTCTTGCTCGTACTTCCGTTGCGTTTTGAACGTTAAGACGAGTGAGTTAATTTGGACACAATCACAATGCTAGACCCTGGACATTTGCTCAGCAGCATGATGTAATGATGAAATGCAGTGTGGGACTTTAATGCACTTACAAGCTATTGAAGAAAAAAAAAATGGCTTTGGTTTAAAAAAAAAAAAAAAAAAACAGGACTGTTTACAGCAAATGCCTTATTCTTAACTGGCCTAGATGGATGCCAGGAGAAAAATCACCTGATTGGGTCATCCTTACTGCACATCAACGGAAAACCCAAAAGCATCTGTCTGTATGAGATTTACAGACAGCAGCAGAATACCTGTTCATCAATGAGCTGGAGTTGTAAAGGGTTGCTCTGCGAGTCCATATCGATGGCCACATCCCCCATGCTCCGGGACTCGTCCTGCATCAGGACCGAGCTCTCTGAAAGGAACAAAACGAGCGTGATAAACGAGAAAAACCCTGAATGTTACAGCGGAAAAAGCTGAATGAACAGCGGGCACATACAGTTGCTGCTCATACCCGCTGTGTGAGGCAAGCGATCCAGGGGCAGTACCTTTTAAATTTGAGGTTGTATAGCCCTGGTAGTCATTGCGCGGCTCGCGAGCTGCATGCGGCTCCTGGGCCCCTTTTTTGCGGCTCCCTAAAATATTTTTTAATCTTTGCATTACAGAGGACCAAATACAATAATAATCATTCACAAAGACTTTGAGCAGATCACTTCTGCAACAGCTGTACACTGGCACCCCGACCTATGCTATCCCAGTAAACCTGAAGCAGCATGCTCAGCGTGGATATGCAGAATAATTCACTCATATAATCTTTAAATGTAAAGAATTAATGAAACCAACAGAACATGATCAAGATATAGTTATCAGGGTATTTATGTGAAGATTTTTGCGGATCATATGGTTTATGTTTCAGTAAAAGATGAGTTCTTTAAAACAGGAAGATAAACATACAGGAACCAACAAATTAGACCATCATTAATAAGTTAATTTATCTCAGTAATTCAGCTGAATAAGTGAAACTTAAATAAATTCATTACACACAGTAATAATTTTGATCATTATGGTTTACTGTTAATAAAAACCGAAAATTCAGTTTCTGAGAGAACTTCAATATTTACTGACCCAAAAAAAACCAAAACTTGTAATAAAGAAATGTCATCACCTATACTATCATAGGGGAGATTGCGTATTGTGTATTAATGAAAAGTTTAGTGGAAGAAAAAAGGTGCAGTGTGAAAATGTGCACAAGCAGGAGACACAACCTTCGCCTTAAAGGGATTGCAAAGCAGGACATGGGTTACAACTGTCGCACTCCTGAGCCAGAGACAGTGGTTCTTGCCTAGTGGAAAGAGTAATGGACTAATTGTTGATCGGTGGTCCAACGTCTTCTTTTCAGATGAAAGGAAATGTTACATATCATCTGGAAATGAATGTCCCGGAGCCCAGAGGAAGATTAAGGAGGCAGAGAATCCTAGTTGCTTGATGTCCCGAGTAAAGTTTCCATGACGATTCAGGGAGTCATGTCCCCTGCCGATGTTGGCCCATTGTGTTTTATCAAGCCCAAAGTTAGGGCACCTCATGGTTCCCTTAGCTGACATACTTTATGGAGAGGCTAATTTCAATTAGCAGCAGGACAGAGCTATAAGTATGAATACCTGCTTTAATGACCATCATATCTCTGTTCTTCACTGGCCTCCAAGCTCACAGCGAATCTAACGACTATAACGAACCAGCAATGCAGATGAGCTAAAGGCTGATATCAAACCAACCTGGGCTTCCTCAACACCCCAGCAGAACCACAGACTGATCACCTCCATAACACGCTGCGTTCAGGCAGAACTTCATGCAGAAGGAGCCCTGATAACGTACTGACTGCATATGCTCAACAGCAGATGGACACATGTTTCAACAGGCCAACACTTAGAAACTGAATTTTGTTTTCATTAGCTATCAGCCATAATCTTTGAATGAACACTTTAAATATAAATCACTCGGTGTGTAACGATCTCTAGGACTTTCACTTTAATTGAATTAAAAAATGAATTGAATTGTTTGATGATTTTCTAATTTATTTAGATGAACCGAAACTACTACAATCAGTCTGGACTGAAAGGGTCGATTAACTACTGGACCCTGAACATATTTCTAGAGATGCACCAATCAATTTTCTGTTTTCTGTGAGGTCTGACTTGACAATAACCGTTTTTACACTGACATTTAAGCTCAAAAAAGTGCCATCAAAGTACATGTGTTATACATAATGTGTTTATTCACTGCAAAAAGGAAGGACTTCTTAGTTTGGTTGCAGTTAAATGAATAGATTAAATGCAAAATGTAAAGAAAAATAAAATAAAAAATAAAAGATATTTGTCTTTCTAAACCACTGATTGGTGATCTGGTTTCTAGCTGACTGGTGCATCTCTTCACATTGCTGTCAAATATAGAGCTCATATAACCCACTGCTTTCAGTTATTAACAGTAATATGAAGCGTAATAAAAAGAAAAAAAAATCTGACTGAAAACTTTTAGTTTTGAACTGTTTTTTGATCTTTAAATTAGTCTTTGCATTAAATTTAGGGTTAGTGGTAAACATTTTAATTGGTGAAGTGAATTATTTATCCATCTAGGCCCTCCCTTGTAAGGAGTGTTAAAAATAAATATAAATAAAAAAAGTGAACATGATTAAGCAGAAGGCAGACATGTGGGACACCCTTTCAAGCTAAACTAAGACAGTTAATGTGGCCCTTCATTACACAGAAGGACCACATCTCTAAGAGAAACTTTACAGTCACCTTTGAATTTCCTCTGGGCTGCAGAGATAACATTTCAGTTTTTGATTTGAATTAACTGCTGCTGCTTATCTCCAGCAGACCACACGGGCTGTAAGAACCCTTTGCTTCGGCCAGAAACGCAGCTTTGCCTGAATGTTTGGCTCTATCTGTGCAAAGTGAACGCGCCACAATGAAGCTGTATGCCTTTGCTTTAATGCCACCCATGTAAAAATTTCCTGAATTAATTTTTTTAGGTTTTATATTAAAAAAAAAGGGGGGTTCCCAAAAAAAGTTTCCCGGGTTTCAAATTAAAGGGGGCTAAATAAAGTTTTTGTTTTTGATAGTGGGTTTTAGTTTTTTTTTCCCAGGTTTGCCAAAATAAATTTCTTTCCAATAAAACATAAACAGAAAAAAACAATAAATTTTATTAAGGACAAGCTGCAAAAAAATGTTTTGCTTTAAATAAATTTTTAAAAAAAAATAAAAAAATTAAAAAAAAAATGCATTTTTTAAAAGGGAAAAACTTATTGTTAAAAGCTTTAAAATTCCCTTCCTTAAAAGTCCCAAAAAATACATTTATTTTTGGGGCTAAAACCATTAAATTTTTTTTTGTTTATTTGAATTAAGCCGAGCCCAAAAAGGGCCGGGTTTTTTTCCCCAAAAGCGTTTGGGAAATTTGTGGCTATTTTGGCGTGAAAACCCAAAAATATGAAGGAAGAAAAGGACTTCTGGAAACCGGGAAACCCGTTTTTTTGTGGAGGGCGGGAGGGGGGAGGGCCTTTTTGCGGGGGCCAAATAAAAATTTTGAAAAAATTAAAAGGGAAAAGGGTTTTAAAAACCAAAAAAATTTTAAAAAAAAAAAATTTTAAGGTAAAAAGAAAGAAAATTTAACAATAACATGTATTAAAACCAAAAAAAAAATTTGTTTTTGAAAACCATTTAAAAAAAAAAGGGTAAAACTTTTAAAAATTTTTTAAAAACCCCAAAAGGCACCCAAAAAAAGTGGGAAAAGGGTACAAACCTTGGCCCTTTAAAAAGGGGAGGCCCCCCGCTCCCGAGCAAAAAACCAATACCCAAACCAAAAAAACCCCATTGGGAAAAAACCTTTGGTTTTTAACCCTCCAGGGGCCAACACTTCCCCTGGAGAGACACCCCCGCTGGGCCCCGCACAACCCCGGAGGGAAAAAGGGGGCCCGCGCCAAAGTTTTGGGCCTTTTTTCCACGAAAAAAAAGGGCCCCAAATTCCGAAAAAGGTTTTCCTCCCAATCCCACCCGAGCGACAACAAAAGGCCTCCTGAGAGAAAATTAAAAAACAACATCCAACCGGCACCGCTAGGCGCTAGCTTCAACAACTACATAACAATAAAGGTTTAAACCACCAAAACTGGGCGGTAAAGGAGGAACGTCGGTCTTAACAAACACATGGACCAACGAAGAGCTAAATATGTATTTCATTAGGTGAGGATGATTAATCTGAAGTCTTCGAGAAGGCCGCCCATCATCACGCACAGCTGATCACGGCCTAACGTTAGCTAAGGAATGCTAACAGGTTCTTCGAGCGATTCCTTCCTCATTACCGTGATGTAATACGGCCTAAACTGACAAAGTCAAGTCTTTTCTCATTTGAAAAATCTATATTTTTCTTCGTTTCAACTTACTTGAGTGGATATCACAACATTTTTAATGAGGCTTCTCGACGTTTCAGATGAGAAGTAACCAACCCAACAGTTAAAGTTCCGATCCGGGTCATTTCCGGAATTGACGTCACTGCCACGTCTACTTAGAGAGACTGAAAATCCGTGCAGTTGTAGCGCTTCTCCAGCAGAGGGCAACATTTCTCCTTCCCTAGAGTCAGTTATATGATCAACATGGGACAAAAAAACTAAATCTAACTTAATTTAGCCTGATTAATATAAATAATGAATAAAGTGACTAAAATCTAAACACACTGATAAGTTCGTGGGGTAAAATAACTGCATTTTCAGCATTTAACCAGCAGGGGGTGACATTTGTTTGAGTGCCAAGGACAACACAAAAAGTTGTTATTCTTAAAATAAACATAGCGTTACAAATAATGAGGCCTACATCTTACTGTTTACTGTTTACTGTGTTATTCGTGTATGTTCGTGCATACACATATATGTACAGGCACAATTTTCTTTTATCTTTTATTTTATTTCTTCCAAAGTTTATATATTTAAAATTCATATCTGTATGCTATGAACATGTGAAGCTGAAGTCAAATTTGTTGTTTGTGCACACAGACCTGGCAGGTATAGCTGGTTCTAATTCTGATTTAAAGCAGCATATGGGTCCATTACACGAAACTATAAATTTGTGGGTTATCTGCATGTATAGTAAGGGGCCCTCTAGACGAACATTGACCATTTAGAGTATGCATATGAGTTTCCTTATTAATAATATACTATTTGCTGCTTATTAAGCAGAGAGTATGGTTTGAGTATACAAACTATTTTCAATTAACCTCATCAAATTACAAAATGCATGGAATAATGAAGATGGAAGATGACTTTCAAATTCTTCAACTTCACCTTAAATCATACAAGGTTGTAACTTAGACACCACTGGGAGATTTACCAGGGCAATGATACCAAACACACATCCAAAGCCTCGACCTCAATTTTTTTTAACAGTTTGTGGACTATGCTTAAAAGCAACATCATTGCTAGGGAATTTCATTTAAAATAACTCCAACAACTCTCCCTAGAAGAGTGGTCAAATATCCAGCCTGAATTATGATAGAAGCTTGTTTATTGGTACAAGTGTGTGGTCCACGTGCAACTTGCAAAGGACTATCAACTCAAAATTGTTGGGGGTGCATGTATATATCTGAGCGTCTATGTTAACATTTTGACCCTATGTGGATCAGGAAAAAATCAGCAATAAATTACAATTTGTGCAGCAGATGGTTCAAATAAATAATTCAAAGCCCAAAATAATGTGACATGTATGTTCATTCTTGTTTGGCTAATGCAGTGTCTGTTATCATCATACATATGCTTTGATCCAACCTGTTCCATGGTAGCTCTGGCTGTATGTTTGGGGTTGTTTTCCTACTGGCAGGTGAAGTACTGCCCAAGTTTTGAAGCTGTTTACTGACTAAAAAAAGTTCTGAAGGGTATTGGTATTTTATTTATCGGTATCAGACTACAAAAGGCATGGACCCCAATCATGTCTGAGTTTTCAAATCTTTATTTTTAAGCATGTTTTTTAAAAACATTTGTCATTTTACGATATCTTTACAATTATATGCTACATAGTGTTGGTTTACCACATAAAATCCAATTAAAATACGTATACTTTTGTGGTCATAACAGGGCAAAATGTGAAATAGTTTAAAAAGTGTGCATATTTTTTAAATCCACTGTAGATCTTGGTTCCACTGCTGACGTTTTGCCATTAAGTAAAGAATTGACTTTTACGATACGGAAATCTGCGATGACTGGAGACAAACAGATCTGATTGGCCGCTGCCTCAGGTAAGTTGACCTGCACGTATATGGTATGGAAAAATTAAGATAAGATCCAGCTAAGCTCTCTAATGTCCCCTTACTCCTGCTGGTACCTGCATCCTCCTCCTGACAGGATCAAGCATGTGTAAACCACAACTATGTCCTTGAAGATTTACCTGCTGGACCCCCAGTCACAAAACCTTACATAGCCATCCACCATCCTGTCTGAGCCTGAAACAACCCCCTCCTCCAATTCAGCTAAGATGTCAGCTTTTTTGTATCTACCTTTAATCCATTAGGGCATCTCTCTTTCCTCTCATGCTTGTTATTTGACATTTACCCATGTCAAGTCATGACAGAACTGTTAGCTCCTTCTTTTCTTTGTCATAGGATCCATATTTGTGATGGTAAAGATGTTGCATAAAAATGTGTTTGCCAGTTAATAAATTATGATCTAATACGTCTTCAGTCTTTTTGAAACAATACAATATCTCATAGATATGTTCATGGCATCCAGCAGATGAAGACCATTGATTTTGATGCTGCTAAATGTTTTTCTTTCTTAATGTATCTATAATTTTGACATGAAATTCACACCAAATGTCGCTAATAACCCATGTAATCCAAACCAACAAAGAAAAAAACACAATTATGTCTGCAAATTACATTTTGTTTAGTAAATTGGAATGACAGGAATAAGTATAGAACACTTGAAGAAAGGGGGGTACAAAAGGGCATTGATGTGTACAAATTCACATAGGATTGTTTAATCTTAATTGATGGCATATAAAAAGGTTTCTCATTTCCAAGGTATCACATTAAACATGTCATGATGAAAAGCAAGGAGTTCTTCAAAGACCTTGGGAGAGTAACCTTTTTGTTGCAAAGAACGCAGATTGTATTGGTTAAGAAATATATTTCTAAACTTCTGAAAGTTCCAATGTGCACCACTGGAACATTCCCAATATCCTTGAAATTCAGACATAATTTTACCATAAAACATCAACAAACAGATGCTCCATGCAAGATTCCTGACAGAGGAGTCAGAGGAGTTGTCCAAAAGCCAAGGTCTGGAATTAGATGTACAGTTTATGAGCGAAAGGTAGTGCGCTCAACCTCAGTGACCTCTAAAAACCTTTACTGTGCAAGACTCCACCAGGGAAGAAAAAACATGTTAAAACTTGTTTAATGTTTGGACAAACTAAAGAAATACTGGAAGGATGTATTCTAGTAAGATGAGACTAAAACTAAAAGGTATGGAACTGACAGACTTCAACAAATTGAAGGAAGGGTAAATGGAGAAATGTTCTGGGACATTTTTGATGAGAATCTGAAGATGAGATGATGCTGGATTGCTTTAGGAAGACAGTGATGGCATACACACATCCAAGGAAACTACAGCTGCTAGAACAGACCAGTCCAATTGAAAATCAATGCAAAGAGGTGAAAGTCAGATTGCATGGAAGAGGCCTCGTCAAGATCTGAAGACGACTTGTGTGGAAAAATGGGTAAATCCCTCCTCAGCAACACATGACACTAGTTTCTCAATACAGGAGACGTCTTGAGGCCAGTGTCGCTCCACTTTATTACACAAAACCTAATTTATAGACTTTATGATCTAGTATGCTTATTGTGTGTGGATTACTTGGGTTGTTGCCAACTTTTTGTGTGAATCCCATCTTAAAAGCCTCATCAGAAATACATTTACAAAGAAAAAAGTTCAGTTCATACTTAAGAAGATGAACATCAACTTTTTTGTTGAAACTCAGAGGAATTTACACATCTTCTCTGTCATCTTCATACTTTATCCTGGGCCTGTTGTCTTTGAACACACTTTCCCATGTAGTGACAAAGAGGCATAGATGTTTTATCAAGACTGATGTCCTTCAGTGGAGTGAGACAGACAAGGTCTGGTCCATGTTTCTGTTGAAGATAACACCATTTTTGTGTAAAATGAAAAAGGTTCTTTGTATTCACCTTAAAAAAACCCTCCCCGTCCTGTAAATACGGTTGAATGTTCTCTACCTTTCTAACATTGAACTAAATCTCCCTCTTTCACCCCCTGGTTTGTGTTATCTGCCTTTCTGTCACACAGACTCACACAGTGAGCTGATACCATCTGACAACACACAGACCCGATAGCGTCCAGAACCTGCTTCAACACAGCTGCTGCTACATAAGCAGGGAGGAAATTATGGCTGCAGTTATTAGAAAAACAGTTAGAGAACAGCAAGGTGGAAAAATACAGGAAGTCCTGATACAACCAGACATTGCCACGAAGTGAGGGTTGTAGGGGGAGGAATGGAGGGGAGGCCATGAGGGAAAGGAAGATGTGTGCAAAATATGTAAGGAGTCAAAGACAGACATAGAGTCCTTCTCTTTTTTCAACAAAATTTTAGAGACATTGAAGTTACAAATAGCTTAACTGAGCAGATCCTAGAGAGAAGGCATCCTCTCTGTGTCTAGATACATGACTCACTCGGTCCTTTTCTTTTTCTCTGTCTCCCTAATCTGGCTGCTATATTTAGAGCTGGCATTATTCCCTTTCCACAGAGAGGTTGGCAGCATCACTTAGCTCTCATCCTCCTCTCTTCTTCCTTCTTTTTCATTTAACATTTTCCTTTCCTTTCCAAGAAATCATTAAAATTGAATACATGTCCATGAATTAGCAACCTGTAAGTACAGTACTGTGAAAAAGTCTTGAGTCACTAAGTTCTTTATGTTACTATAGTCTTTAGCTAACCAGCCCATCTTATAATCCTTTCTGTTCTCTATGAAGGGTTTTCAGAGTTTTTCTTTGAACTTGGATTGCCTGTTTACCCTTTTTTTTATAACATCTATTCAATTAAATTCAATTCAGTTTTATTTATATAGCGCCAATTCACAACACATGTTGTCTCAAGGCACTTCACAAAGTCAGGTACATACATTCCAATTAGTCCTAACCATTGAACAGTGCAGTCAGATTCAGTTATTTATTCAAAACGGATAAAAAGTTTTTCTATCTAAGGAAACCCAGCAGATTGCATCCAGTCAGTGACTTGTAGCATTCCCTCCTCTTGGATGAGCATGTAGAGACAGTGGACAGTCACTGGCGTTGACTTTGCAGCAATCCCTCATACTGAGCATGCATGTAGCGACAGTGGAGAGGAAAAACTCCCTTTTAACAGGAAGAAACCTCCAGCAGAACCAGGCTCAGTGTGAGCGGCCATCTGCCACGACCAACTGGGGGTTAGAGAGAACAGAGCAGAGACACAAAGAGAATAAAGAAGCACTGATCCAGGAGTACTTTCTATGGGAAGGAAAAGTAAATGTTAATGGATGTAGCTCCTTTAGTCGTTTCACCTAGAAAGAAGGAACAGATAAACTGTGAGCCAGTTTTCGAGGTTAGAATCTGAAAGAGAGCACATAGAGTTAGTTACAGTAAAAGCTCAGTCAATCGCCATGTCTAGGAGAGAGAAAGGGTTAAACACTGAAAGACAGGGCCATGTGGATCATCTGTAGAAGGTGAGCATTAAGTTGTTGCCAGCAGAAGCTCGGACGATGCCCCCCTCCAGAAAGGTGTCACAGGTAGACACAGAGTCAGGCCAGGTGTAACTTCAAGGAAGAGAAAAGAGAGAGAACAAAGTTAAAAGCTGAAATAACAGCAAATAATGCAAAATTGGAGAGTAGTGTGAGAATGTAGCAGAGAGAGTGAAAGTGGTCATTATGTCCTCCAGCAGCCTAAGCCTATAGGAGCATAACTACAGAGATAGCTCAGGATAACCTAAGCCACTCTAACTATAAGCTTTATCAAAAAGGAAAGTTTTAAGCCTAGCCTTAAAAGTAGACAGGGCGTCCGCCTCACGGACTAAAACTGGGAGCTGGTTCCACAGGAGAGGAGCCTGATAACTAAAGGATCTGCCTCCCATTCTACTTCTAGAGACTCTAGGAACCACCAGTAAACCTGCAGTCTGAGAACGAAGTGCTCTGTTAGGAACATATGGAACAATCAGATCTCTGATGTATGATGGAGCTAGATCATTAAGGGCTTTATATGTGAGGAGGAGAATTTTAAATTCTATTCTGGATTTAACAGGGAGCCAATGAAGGGAAGCTAAAGTAGGAGAAATATGATCTCTCTTTTTAATTTTCATCAGAACTCTTGCTGCACTATTTTCAATCAGCTGAAGGCTTTTAACTGCATTTTGTGGACATCCTGATAGTAAAGAATTACAATAGTTCAGCCTTGAAGTAACAAATGCACGGACTAGTTTTTCAGCATCAATCCTGGATAGGATATTTCTAATTTTGTCAATGTTCCGGAGGTGAAAGAAGGAAATCCTAGAAACCTGTTTAATATGGGATTTAAATGACATGTCCTGGTCAAAAATAACACCAAGGTTTTTTACTTTATTACCGGAGGTCAATTTAATGCCATCCAGGTTAAGTGACTGACTAAGCAGTTTCTTTTTTAAAGACTCTGGTCCAAAGACAACAACTTCTGTTTTGTCTTAATTTAGAAGCAAAAAATTTAAAGTCATCCAAGTTTTTATGTCTTCAAGACATGCTTGTAGTCTATCTAACTGGTTGGGTTCATCAGGATTTATGGATAAGTAAAGCTGAGTATCATCAGCGAAACAGTGAGAATGTATCCTATGCTACCTGATGATTTGACCTATTGGAAGCATATATATAGTAAAGAGAATTGTCCCAAGTACTGAACCCTGTGGTACTTCACAATTAACCCTGGAGTTTAAAGATGATTTATCATTTACATGAGCAAACTGGAATCTGTCAGACAGATAAGATTTAAACCAGCCTAGCGCTGTTCCCCTGATCCCTACAGCATATTCCAGCCTTTTTAAGAGAATATTATGATCGACTGTATCAAATGCAGCACTGAGATCTAACAGAACCAGTACAGACACAAGTCCATTATCTGAGGCCATAAGAATATCATTAGTGACTTTCAGCAGAGCTGTTTCTGTGCTATGCAGAGCTCTGAAACCTGAGTGAAACTCTTCAAACAGGTCATTGCTGTGTAAATGCTCACACATTTGATTAGCAACTATTTTCTCAAGAATTTTAGATAAGAATGGAAGATTGGATATCGGTCAGTAATTTATTAAGTCATCTCGATCAAGCGAAGGTTTCTTAAGCAAAGGTTTAATTACAGCTACCTTAAAAGCCTGTGGTACATATCCATTTACTAAAGATAGATTAATCATATCTAAAATGGGGCAGGTAATCAGAGGAAACACTTCCTTAAATAATTTGGTTGGGATTGGGTCTAACATACAAGTTGAAGATTTAGATGAAGCAAATATTTCTGATAACTCAGGAAGCTCCAAAGGATCAAAACAGTCCAAACACAGATCCGGTTCTACAGTTATTTCCAATGTTGTCTCACTTGCTGAGGATGAAGCATCTCCTGATTGTTTTTGAGAGGCTTGTTTTTTGTTTGTTTGTGTGTGTGTTTGTTTTCCAAGTGGCATGTTTGGGACAAAACACCTTTCCCACATTGTAGTATGGTAGTGGCAGTATCATGCCCTGGGGTTACTTTTCTTTAGATGGATCTGTTTTTTTTTTTGTCTTGTTGGATAAAATTATATACAGCTCCAAATGCCAGTCAGTTTTGACCAAAAACTTTCAGCTGCCCGTTAGAAAGCAGAAAATAAAGGTTTCAGCATCAAAATGATCACAGGCATGCCCCCCAATCTACATAAGCATCATTTTATGAAAGGAAAAGTCACATTTTGGAATGGCATAGCGATTGTTCAGAACTAAATCTGAAAGAAAAACTGTGGGGTCACCTGAAGAGGGGGTGGATGAGAGATGTCCATGCATTCTGACAGGTTTGGTGAACTGTTGCGGTGCAGAATAACACCAAGTCAAAATGTGGGATGCTGATTGACTTCAGTCACAGAAGACTGAATCCTGAAATGCATAGTCATAGTCAGGTAAATGGACTTGACCGAAAATAAGTAACAAAGCTGCAAAAATCTTAAAACAAAAAAACTAAACTTTGAAAGAACTTAAAAAGCCTGAAAAAATATTGACCAAGATATTTGTAAAAGGCTACAAGAAAGGCTGACTCCTAAGAAGCAAAGTATACAAATAATTCATACCCCTAGCAGATTTAGATTAAAAGTTATTTTTATTAAACCAATAAGTTCTGATCTGAGATCTCTCAAAAGGTAAGACAATTATGTAAAAAGAAAATATATTTTGAAAAAAATCTCTCTTTTATTCACAATTTATTAAGACTTGGCATATCAAAACGTATTTATACCCGTCTGTAAATCAGAGTTAAAATCTTTATTAGCATTACACCAATTAAACTTTTTTAACATTTCTGAGCAGCTTTTTGTATGTTTCCACTGGTGTTTTGACAATGAATCTTTGGTGATGAGCTCTAATATTTTGAGGTTGAAAGGCCTTCTTGCCATCATCCTAATCTTTAGCTACTTAGATTCAATTCAGGACTCTGCCTGGGCCACTCCAAAACATTAAAATTACTTCCAATCAATGGAAACATGCTAGTAAAAAACTAAATCTGCTTTGGGGAATAAATAATTTGGGGCTTACCTTTAAATAAACTAGAAGTGGTTTGAAATCTTTGCACTACGCTAAATATACATGATTTCACCACATCATTTATCTCTAATAAAATTACATTGAGGACAAGAATTAGGCCTAAACAAGCAACAGGGCACCAAATGCTGACTAGCTCTGCTGCACAGACACAGTTTCAACAAAGAATACAGGAAAAAACAGAAGATCTGTCAGATTTTCACAAACACTGGACATTGTTCCTACAGTGGCACAGGTAAAGTAACCCAGATACACAAATATTAAGGATGATAAAATCTAAATCTGAATAAAAACAAAGGCCTAACATGAATTTGAGTAAATAAATAGTGAGGGGCTGCACACCTTTGTACGTCTGACTCAGCAGCACAGATGAGAGGAGGCGCAGCAACAATATTATGTCTCACAACACCGCGTCACAGCACGTACGCACTTTCTCTCAGTGCCCAACTCCCAGGGTGGCAGCGTAATGAAAAGTGGCTGTTTACCTTTCATTACGGTCCAACGAGAGATTAAAAAACAAAAGAAACAAAGGAGCAGAGGAGCTGGGACCAGAGGGTTTGTCGGATGGGCAGGAAGAGAACCAGAGCTCATATGAAAAATAAGACATTTCCTTTAATAACATCTGTAACATCATGGTTGTATTCTGGCATAATTCTGGATATATTCGAGGATGCAGAGTACACTTTTAATGAGGACACTGAATCAATTAACGTACAAGTTAATACAACATAAACCTGCATTGTTTTCTACAAAGACATCATAAAAGGGCACAAATGGTGTAGCAGCAAAAAAAGTGTTGCTTTCTTTTCTCTACATAGGCTACAGTAGTACAATGTATTTGCAGAGTAGAGATTCATTGTAAAGAACAGCTAAAATTACAGATACATCTCTAAAGTATGCACTATGTCATACACAGTATGGATATGACAGGTTATAGGACGTTACAGAGTTCAGTAAGGGGTAACTAGAGTTTATTCAGACACTGGAAGCTGGAGAGAGTTACCTTAACAGTACATTGCACACTGATGTTTGAAGTTCACACAGGAGAAGGACATCTAAGAGATACTAACATGTCCACACTTTATATCTGCAGAAAAAGGCAGGACAGATAATAGATGTTTGTAGAATTAAATGTTTCTGGTTAAACTGATCAGATTTCATGCATTTAAACAGAACGCTTGGTGAAAATGTGCACAACACAGAATATATAGAGTGCTCTGCAAAAATATTAGTACACCTTGAACTCTTTCACATTCTGTCACATTGATGCTACAAACTTCAATGTGTTGTATTGGGATTATATGTGATAAACCAACACAAAGTGCTACATAACTGGGGAGCGGAAGAAAGATGAATAAAAATCTGAAAAATGTGGCATACACTGGTATTCATCCCCTTTTAGTTTGGTGTCCTTAAACAAAATCCAGTGTGACCGAAAACAGTCTACTTGATTGTAATTTAATTACAGTATAGAACGGCTGCTCTCTGAAGGCCTCAGGGGTTTGTTACAGAACATTAGTGAAGGAACAGCAACATGTGGCCCAAAGAACGCAGGAGAAAGGTCAGTTGTCGAAAAGTTTAAAGAGGGGTTAGGGTATAAAACAATATCTCAAGCTTTGAACATCTCAAAGAGCTTTGTTCAGTCCATCATACAAAAAACGGAAAGAGCTAAGCATAATACCAAACCGACCAAGACATGGCTATCTATCTAAACACACAGGGTGAACAAGGGAAGTGGTAATAAGAGAACCAACCAAGATGCCCATGCTAACAGAGATCCACTGCTCAGGTGGAAGACTGTCAATAAAATAAATATTAGAGGTGCACTGCAGAAATTTGGCTTTTTGTGGAAGAACGATAAGGCTGTGGTATTTTTGAAATAAGCCTTTAGAAGTCATCCTCCCAAACCCTATACTGAACGCAGCAAACATGTGGAAGAAAGTGTTCTGCTGAAAACAAAACATTCTAGCCTACGCTGAAAACATGCAGGGTGGAAAAAGTACACCCTAAGCACATCATCCCTACTATTAGACAGGGTGGTGGAAGCATCATTCTGAGGGGAAATGCAGGGAAGCGAATTGATTTAAAGGCGGATGGAGCTAAATACAGGATAATCCTGAAAGAAAACCTGTTAGAGGCTTCAAAACACCTGAGAATAGGGCAGAGGTTTACCTTCCAGTAGGACAAAAACCCAGAACATTCATCACGAGATACAATGGGATGGTTCAGATCAAAGCATATTCATGTGTTAGAATGGCCTAGTCAAAGTGCAGACATGTATCCAATCGAGACGCAGTGGCAAGTTTCAAAAACGCATGTTTTCAAATCTTCATCCAATCTGACTGAGCTTGAGGTGTTTTTGAGAGAAGAATGGTAAAAAGTTTCTCTAAAAAGCTGTTGGAGACACAGCAGAAACGACTAGCAGATGTAACTGATGTTGTATACAGTTTCTTTCACTTCATAAATCTGTCAAATAAAACCCCCCAAAAAACATAAAAATGAAATACATTGAAGCTTTTGTGGTTGCTGACAAAATGTGAAAAAGTTCAAGGGTTATTGGTACTTTTGCAAGATGCTGTATGTCACGTGTCTGCATGAGTGGATTTTGTTTCATTTGGTCCTCAACATTGATTTTATTTCTTGTATCACTGTGAACTGATCTTACAATATGTGCTCTGCAATCTCAAACACAAGTGCAATCTGTACTGGGGTCCAAGGACTCTTAGGTTTCCCTCAAAACATTTATTAGCTTATTTTAAAATTCCCCAACCTTTAAAAACAAATTGTTAAATGGTTATACAAATCATTAATTTCCAAACAGGATATCACAAAAAAACTCTATTCCCAAGAGTTAAACATGAGGATTGATACCATAATCCATGTATATTCTGTATATATGTGGTCCAGTTCATGAACTGGGTGGCTGGGTTTAGTATTAAGAAAAAGAAACAGGGTTAAACTAGTCTGGCTCTACGCAAAAGTAACCTAATCTGCCTAACTGAGACCTTTAACCTCTTCCACCTTGGAGGTCTGAGCATCAGGACCATCTGTTACCTAAAAACTCAAATTGTTTAAATTTTTTTCCAGGTTGATCAGGGTGCATCTAACAAAGAGGAAAATATATGCAGAATTTCCTTTGCAGCAAAAGCTTAAAAGGAGATTTAAGCTTTTAAGCTTTCCCTGACTCATCATTATGAGGCGGTTATTTACGCTGATGAAGCAGAAATAGAAAACAATCCCACTCTGGCCTGGTGATGGGAACAGGGAGAGCATTCTGAACTGTTTCAAGTGTCTCTTCGCCAATCACCCCGGGGTTAATCACTATGCCCCAAGGCTCCAATACTTCATACTGACAATTATTTAGGGGCTTCTTGGGTGAAACATTTAAACTAACAAACTCAAGAGTTTAAAGAGCCTTTTATGTGATCCTGTATTTAAAAAGCGAGGAGTCCATGCACACATTCTAGGACCTCTGATAGTAGCCATTACCTCATGTTTTCCAGTTTTATTTTAAGATGACAAAATGAAAGGTACAGATTAATTTACCCTACCAGAGATACAAGACTGGTATCAACCACTCCGTCTAGCTCCAGTATTTTTTTCCAAAAAGATCCTAAATACAGGTGCATCTCAATAAATTAGAAAGTCATCATGTAGTTAATTTCTGTAATTCAATTAAAAAAAGCACAACTCAGATATTACATAGATTCACTACAGAGTGATTTCAAATGACTATCGCATAAGGCCAATAAAACAGGTTTTTATTCAGAGATGTTATGTTACGGATTGCTGACTCAAGAGACAGACGCTGACAAGGAGGGCAAGTTGCAAAAGGTAATTGCAAAATATGCTGGCGGTTAACAGAGCTGTTTCCAAGCATATTAAACAAAAGTTTAGCTAAAGGAAAAAATGTGGGTGGAATAAGTCAACAAACAGCATGGTAAATAAAGCATCATTACAGTTTGACCTTATAAGTCTTATTTTTAGGCATTTTGTCTTTGTAATATTTTGCAGCAGGGACAGTGTATTTTATCTGGAAATCAAGGTCCTAGAGTCTGTGAGGAGAGTGGAGAGATACAGAATCCAAGTTGCTTGAGGTCGAGCCTTGACTTTCTACAGTCAGACATGATTTTGGGTGCCATGTCATCTGCTGGTGTTGGTCCACTGTGTTATTCAAGTCTAAAGGCAGCATGTCTACCAGGAATTTTTAGAGCCCTTAATGCTTCTCTCTGCTGACAAGCTTAATGGAGATGCTGATTTTATTTTCCAGCAGGACTTGGCACCTGCCCACACTGCCAAAGATACCAAAAGCTTCAGACCGTGGTGTTACTGTGCTCGACTGGCCAGCTAACTGGCCTGACATGAACCCCATAGAGAAACTATGGGAGATCACTATTAAAGCATCTCCAAAGACTGATTGCCTCCATGCTATGCCACATGGAAGCAGTAATTCCTGCAAAACTAGCTCCAACCATGTATTGAGTCCACATACTGTACAGTACATGAATACACTTTTTAGTAGGGTGAAATTTCTGTATCAAAAATTATATGATGCTTTATTACCCTTGTTGCTTGCTACCCTTTTTATGTTTTTTTACCAGAACTTTTAAAATATTATCATTGGCTTCAATGGAATAAAAAAATACTTTATTAATTCCAAAGAGAAATTAAATAATAAATATTATGGCCATGTTATGAATTGCTGACTTGAGAGACAGACAGACAGACAGACAGACAGGGCAAGTCACAAAAGGTAGCTGCAAAATATGCTGGCAGTTAACAAGGCTGTATCCAAGCATTGTGTTGGAAGGTTTAGTGGAAGGAAAAAATGTGGTGGGATACAGCACTCTGAACGGCCAGCTTCTTCAGCAATGACCTTTTGTGGTTCACCCTCCATGTAAAAAAGAGATTGTGGGCTGGACAACTGTCAAGTCATCAGTCTGATTGCCTATGACTGTATAGGCCATAGAGGTGCTGCATTAAAACCCATTTGTTAATACATTAGCTGTGAGCCATAATGATCAACAGTAACAGGAACGAACATCTGAACTATATCACTCTGTGTGTAATGAATCTGTATAATATATAGGTTTCAGAGTTGAGCTGAATTACTGAAATAAATTAACATTTAAAAGACATTCTAATTAACTTGGATGGACCAGTAAAGCCAAAACTGGACACCTTACATATTGAAGTTAAAAAAAGTACTGGCAAACCTTCTCTGCATCATCACACAACATCTGGCCTGTACTGAGGACCAGTTCAGCTTCTTCCCTTAAACCAGTCATAATCAGTTCCCACGCAAGACACTCTGGCTATCTTATTCAATACAGAGGAAGTAACAATAATGTTCTAATACTTTGTCATCGCAATAATACATGGATATATACACACGCATACATATACATATATGTATATATATGTATATATATAATATTATATATATATATATATATATATATATATATATATATTATATATATATATAATTGAGAGGTAGTGATTGAAGCATTGATTAACAGCAATAAACACTGAACAATGAGCACAGAAATAAAAAATATAATCTCATCTGAGGAGAGTATAAATAGAAAGCTTATCACAGCAGCCACCGAAACAAAGTTCTGCAGCTTCAGGGCTGACACATACATAATTTACACTCTGGATGGCAGCTTGTTTCTGGGTGACCATTCTTCAATCAACGGGACTGTATGAACACTGAGATGTGAATCGTGGATTTTCAAGCTATTGTTGAGCAGTCTTCTAACCCTAGCCCCTAAGACGTCACGGCTAAAACGTTCTCAGTCAAATTTGGCACAGCAGACAGGCTCTGAATGGTAGTTAGAGAAAAAACTGGGCTCTAAACTCTCTGAACTGCCACTTCTTCAGCTCCACACGCTGACTGACTGACAAGCTGCTTGAGAACTAAATCTTTGTTTCCTGACTCTGCAGCCAAGCAGTCATAAAGTAACACTAAGTAAAACCGTGAGATTCAGCTTGAATATAAACAAGTTATATTCTGGGTGAATAACACTCCCTGCATCCGGGCTCTAACATGCAACAACAATAGCTATGTTTTCCTTTCACTGCACCGGGGACGGCTATTTGCTTGGTTTCTGTGTGCTGCACACAACACCACCCCACTGATTGTTTGAATTACACATTGTGAATCTATAGAGTCTCCTATTTGTGGCTCGTGTGAGCCCTCTCTGTTTAAATTCAATACATTTGGGTTTCGGATCAGTGGGCCACCCAGCGTGAGTCGTTATGCAGGCGGATTAAAGATGAACACAAGCAAAACAAAGACACATCCCACAATATACACTCTCCATTACCTCTGCAATCAACCTGGCAAAATTGTAATAAAATATAAAAGAGTGGCTTGATATAAAATACTCTATATATGCTGACTTTGTACTAAATTGCAGAGAAATAACTGACATATATTTTTACAAATAAATGGCTTATGGCTACTTGCATTCATTTCAAATTGCATGTATATGTGTAGATATGGATGCATGTGTGCTGCAGCAGAGTGAATGTCTGCATTTAGAGTGTCGTCTGTGTTCCTGGTATTATAAGTGTGAATGTTTGTGTGTGTGAAGCTGTGGAGAGCCGCCAGGCCTCATTATTGTCATTCTCCTCACTGCCGAAAAGAGAGGCAAAGAGAGGCAAAGCGGCTCCTTTCAATTGAGTAGCTGAGAAGAGACGTACACAAAAGGCTCAAAATTAAACAAATGCCGGAAAGCGGCTTGGAGAGCCAGCCCGTGGTCAAACGTTTTGAATGAGAGTGAACGGGTGCAGGGATAACCCATCTGTGTCTTTCAGGGGGCAGACCACACAGATACCACCCGTCCCAGCATTTGTCTCCTGTATTAGGTCCAGAGACACCGGGGTGCCAGCTCATGTGCATGTCCCGTATCCTTCTGGTGCGAAGCACATTCGTCCACCGCTAACACGTTGCTGCTGCTTCTCAAATCTAGATTTACACCTGGAATCTGTCTCAGTGTGCAGTCGTCCTTCCACTGAAACATCAACATGAGGGACACTTGTCCAAGCCAGTCCCAGTCTTGTTTCCACTGGTCTCCTGTGCAGTTTAGTTGCAATCAAATCTCCAAAAAACAACTTAGCAGAGATCATTTTAATGCCTTCATCCTCCACTCATGTGACACCGAATGTGTGTCCAAGCACACACACACACACACACACACACACACACACACATACACGAAGCTCTGCCACAGAAGCAACGAGGTGGAAAATATGCTTGCACACATACAGATCTACAGCACATTTAGGGTGTAATGATGCACGAGTACAGGTTCTAGTGTGTGCTTCTAATATTACGTCCATCGGGTTGAGATACTGGATGCCCAAACATCTGTACTGTTCATGGCACAGATGCCGAGAGTAGGTGATGGATCTAAAAATATTTGGCGGGATGAAAAGCAAGTGATTGGACGGATCAAGTCCTCGCTGCCTCACACCTGAAACAATGAACAACAAAGAGGAAGGTGTAAGCATTAAAGGTGTGTTTACTCATACCGGACAATGAAAATTCACTGATTGTCAGAATCAATTAAAGCGTCTGTAACAAATATTAAAGAAACTTGTTGAATATTTTCATTTTGGACTAGCTGTCATAAAGGAAGGTTGGTGAACCTAATCTGAAGCTTAAGATGATTTAATGTATTTTATTAGGATTTTATGTGACAGACCAAAACAAAGTAGTTCATATTGGTAAAGTGCAAGGAAACTGATAAAGGGTTTTCAAACTTTTTTACATATGAAAATAAGCAATGTTTTACTGTTAAAGTAATTCATCCAAAAATAGAAACAGTATGGAGAGCAATGATTAGAAAAGCAGCCAAAGGCCCATGGTAATCCTGAAGGACCTGCAGAGGCCCACAGCATGTTGCAACAGGATAATTATTAGTCGTGCACTCCACACACCTGTCTTTATAGAAGTGTGGCAAGAAGAAAACAATTGCTGAAAGAAAGCTGCAAGTCCCATTTCCAGTTAACCACGAATTGTGTAGGGGATACAGCAAATATGAAGAAGAAATCCTCTGGTTAGATAAGACCCAAACTAGCATTTATAATATTCTGCTCTTTGACTGATTTGTAAAGAACTTTGGTTAACCTCTGTTGTTTTAAATGTACTGTAGAAATAAAATGGTTTTAGTCTACACGTGTCAAACATGAAGTCCTCAAGGGCTGGGGTCCTGCAGCTTTTTGATGTATCTGTGCTTCAACAAATCTTGATCAAATAACTGATCATTAGCAGGAACTTGACTGAATGTTGACAAGTAATTTCAGCCATTTGAGTCAGGTGTCCTGGACCGGGGAGACATTAAAAACTGCAGGACACTGGCCCTCAAGGACTGGAGTTGGACACCCTTGGTTTAGTTTAAAGCATATTCATGTGTTAGAATGGGCCAGTCAACGTCCAGATCTCAGTTCAATTGAAAATCTGTGCCATGACTTGATAATTGCTCATAGATACTCGATTCTATCTGACATAACTTAAGTGGGCAAAACTTCAGTCTGTATATGTCCGAAGTTTCTAGAGACCCCAAGAAACTTGCAGCTAGCAGTGAAAGGCGGATCTACAAAGAAACTCAAGAGGGGCGGAATACAAATCTCACACTTTTCAGACTTGTTTTTATAAAAACATTTGAAAACATGTATCATTTTCCTTTACTTTCCAGTAAAAAAATTCACTACTTTTAGTTAGTCCATTATATAAAATCGCAACAAAAATACACTGATGTTGGTGGTTGTGGCACAGTTTAAATTGAATTAAATAATTCTATCACTTACTGACTATACTAATTTGTAAGATTTTAAATCACTCTATTAGTATAGCTCTCATCCGATATGTCCCTGTATCTGTGTGTTTTCAATATATGCTAGTTCACTGACTTGCAACGGCGAGAGTTGAGAGTCTGGCCTTTTCGGCTGCAGCTTTTTGCTTTGAGGGTGCATCTGCACTGACACGACGTCTCATCCAGGGCCCACTTCCTTCCTCTGCAAGGGCGGCACCGAGGTGTCGGGGAAGGAGACAGAGAGGGACTTAGGGTGGTGGGAAGAAGTGATGGAGGAGGTGGGGGTGTGAAAGGAAGAGCCACAGGAGCATGGGTTCTGGATGAAAAAGAGGAAATTACAAATTCAAAGGCAGATTAATAATGATACTTCTTGGAGAGCAGTAATGTCTGGTACTGCATATGATAGGATATGACAATACAATACATTCCATTACACTATATATTACAATATTACACTATACTATATCAGTCATATTGTGTAAAATATGTGCAAAATGATACAATGTGAACTGATGCATTACAACAGGATACAAAAGAATCAGATGTGACATGAATCTGATATTAAACAATAAAACAATTTATGATGCAATATGATATGTATAAAATATGAAACAAATTGATACAATTTATAATATATTTTGTTATAACATAAAATTTGATTTGGATTTGGACTCTGTCCGTAAAAGCATGAACAATATACTTATCTTACAAATAATTGTTTTTTGGCATGTAACCTTATAAAGGTAAGCCAAATAAGTTTATTTGCATTGGTGGTAAGAAAAGTTTCACAAGAAACACTGTTTTATTTCATGTAAAAAAAATGAATGTCCACCTCTTGGAGAGCTCCTTCATCTGAGAACTGTACATGCGGCACCGAGGCTTCAGGGAGGGAGAGGAAGGGGGAGTTAAAGTGGTGGGAGGACGTGATGGAGCAGGAAAGGATGTGGAGGCAGGAACCAGAGGAGAATGGACTCTGGATGAAAAACAGGTGCAAAAACCACAGTGGTTAGCTGCAGAGTTACTCACTAAAACTAAATCTGAACATGCTACAGCAGTTACTAAAAAGCAACATGTGGGGCAATATGACATGATATGTATGCTACAATATGATATGCATTGGGTGTAGAATACACATGTTTATAATATACACATGAAGACGAAATGTATCACTAATGGTTGCAGACATTGCTTTTCAAACATGCTTCAACAGAATTATTTAAAAAAATAAAACTCATGTAACAGGCCTGGACAAAAATGATGGTACCCTTAACTTAATATTTTTGTTGCACAACCTTTTGAGGCAATCACTGCAATCAAACGATTCCTATACCTGTCAATGAGACTTTTGCACCTCTCAGCAGGTATTTTGGCCCACTCCTCATGAGCAAACTTCTCCAGTTGTCTCAGGTTTGAAGGGTGCCTTTTCCAGACGGCATGTTTCAGCTCCTTCCAAAGATCCTCAATAGGATTTAGGTCAGGGCTCATAGAAGGTCACTTCAAAATAGTCCAATGTTTTCCTCTTAGCCATTCTTGGGTGCTTATAGCTGTGTGTTTTGGGTCATTATCCTATTGCAAGACCCATGACCTGTGACTGAGACCAAGCTTTCTGACACTGGGCAGCACATTTCTCTCTAGAATCCCTTGATAGTCTTGAGTTTTCATTTTGCCCTGCAGAGATTCAAGACACCCTGTGCCAGATGCAGCAAAGCAGCCCCAGAACATAAGGGACAGTGTTCTTTTCTACATATGCTTCATTTTTCTGTCTGCGAGCTGATGTGCCTTGACAAAAAGTTCAATTTTTGTCTCATCTGTCCATAGGACGTTCTCCCAGAAGCTTTGTGGCTTGTCAACATGTAGTTTGGCAAATTCCAGTCTGGCTTTTTTAGGATTTGTTTTCAACAATGGTTTTCTCCTTGGTTGTCTCCCAGTAAGTCCACTTTGCCTCAACCTACATCGGATGGTGCGATTTGACACTGACGTTCCTTGAGCTTGAAGTTCACCTTTAATCTCTTTAGAAGTTTTTCTGGGCTCTTTTGTTACTGTTCATATTATCCGTCTCTTTGTTTTGTCATCAATTTTCCTCCTACGGCCACGCCCAGGGAGGTTGGCTACAGTCCCATGGATCATACATTTCTGAATAATATGTGCAACTGTAGTCACGGGAACATGAAGCTGCTTGGAGATGGTCTTATAACCTTTACCTTTAACATGTTTGCCTATAATTTCCTTTCTAATCTCCTGAGACATCCTTTCCTTCGCTTCTTCTGGTCCATGTTGAGTGTGGTAAAAACCATGTCACCAAACAGCACAGTGACTACCTGTAGCCCTGTATATAGGCCCACTGACTGATTACAAGAATGTAGACACCTTTGATGCTAAGTAATGGACACACCTTGATTTAACATGTCCCTTTGGTCACATTATTTTCAGGGGTACCATCATTTTGGCCTAGGCCTGTTTCATGAGTTTATTTTTTTAAATAATTCTATTGAAGCATGTTTGAAAAGCAATTTCTGAATTTCATTTGTTCATTTTCATATAATTTTTATTCATTATTACCTTTGTCAGATTCAAGTTATTTCTGTGACCATTGTGGGTTTTTCTTTCATTAACCGAGGGGTACCAACAATTTTGTCAACACCTGGTTTTAGACCACAATAATTTATTAGTATGGTGTAGGGCCTCCTTTTGCGGCCAATACAGCGTCAGTTCGTCTTGGGAATGACATATACAAGTCTTGCAGAGTGGTCAGAGGGATTTTAAGCCATTCTTCTTGCAGGATAGTGGCCAGGTCACTACGTGATACTGGTGGAGGAAAACGTTTCCTGACTCGCTCCTCCAAAACACCCCAAAGTGGCTCAATAATATTTAGATCTGGTGACTGTGCAGGCCATGGGAGATGTTCAGCTTCACTTTCATGTTCATCAAACTTGCTGTGTGTATTGGTGCATTGTCATCCTGATACACGGCACCGCCTTCAGGATACAATGTTTGAACCATTAGATGCACATGGTCCTCAAGAATGGTTCGGTAGTCCTTGGCAGTGACGTGCCCATCTAGCACAATAGCACAAGTAGTGGGCCAAGGGAATGCCATGATATGGCAGCCCAAACCATCACTGATCCACCCCCATGCTTCACTCTGGGCATGCAACAGTCTGGGTGGTACGCTTCTTAGGGGCTTCTCCACACCATAACTCTCCCGGATGTGGGGAAAACAGTAAAGGTGGACTCATCAGAGAACAATACATATTTCACATTGTCCACAGCCCAAGATTTGCGCTCCTTGCACCATTGAAACCAACGATTGGCATTGGCATGAGTGACCAAAGGTTTGGCTATAGCAGCCCGGCCGTGTATATTGACCCTGTGGAGCTCCCGACGCACAGTTCTGGTGGCAACAGGAGAGTTGAGGTGCACATTTAATTCTGCCGTGATTTGGGGAGCCGTGGTTTTATGTTTTTTGGATACAATCCGGGTTAGCACCCGAACATCCCTTTCAGACAGCTTCCTCTTGCGTCCACAGTTAATCCTGTTGGATGTGGTTCGTCCTTCTTGGTGGTATGCTGACATTACCCTGGATACCGTGGCTCTTGATACATCACAAAGACTTGCTGTCTTGGTCACAGATGCGCCAGCAAGACGTGCACCAACAATTTGTCCTCTTTTGAACTCTGGTATGTCACCCATAATGTTGTGTGCATTTCAATATTTTGAGCAAAACTGTACTCTTACCCTGCTAATTGAACCATCACACTCTGCTCTTACTGGTGCAATGTGCAATCAATGAAGACTGGCTACCAGGCTGGTCCAATTTAGCCATGAAACCTCCCACACTAAAATGACAGGTGTTTCAGTTTCATTGTCCAACCCCTGTATATTTATATATATATATATATATATATATATATATATATATATATATAATATATATATATATATATATATATATATATATATATATATACTATATAATAGAATCAATTATATATAAAAGGTACGTGATATGATAAAATGTGATAAAATATGAAACAATAAATTTTCACACAATATGATATGATATTGTCGCTGTCAGGCAAAAATCTCGTATCACCATTTTTAGTAATTTCGGTTTTCGTGTAGGAATTAACTCAATCACCTTTCGCTTCTGTCTTCGGTTTCATTCACACATTTCCAGTAAAACAAATCAAAAAGAGCATATAACTCTGACCAGACGGTATGAATTTAGATTTAGAAGCAAGATGGTTTTTTTTTGTTACATTTTTAAAGATACAAGGTTTTTGTCCGACACCGATATATGGCTGATATAGTACAATACAGGACAATTCAGTATATTACATGAAATTTAATTTGATGTGACACTATGAATATGATACAGACCCATTATATATTATCATTATACTATTTTATAACCATTATAATATGATGCTACAGTTTAATACGAGCCAAGGCAATATGATGTAATGGGATACGATCAATATGATGCAATACATTACGATATGATATAAAAAATTTACTATGATTCGAAACTGTATGGCATCATGTGATAAGATAAAATATAACACGATACGATGATAAACTATATTGTGATACGATGCAGTCCAACAGATTTGATTTGATGAGACATGATTTAAACAATTTAACAGGATAAAATGTAAATATTTGTTACATTACAATAAAATATATGAAATACTATACAATAGGAAATGACATTATGCCAAATGATATGATATGATGTAACATGATGCAATGTTATATATTATTTCACTATTTTATACTATATTTTATTGTTGCCTTGCGCAAATGTTAAATTCTAAAAGATGCTGTATTCAAACTCCCTCCTAAGTGCCAGCAAACAACTCTTTCCCATTTTGGCTCTGCTGCCGCTCAAATTTGTTTGCTTTGTATTGTGATATCACCTTTTAGCAAAAAACTAAACATAGATTACACAATTTTGTCTATTCATTCTTGTTATCTTTGCTGGCATTTGGACAGCGCACTTTGAGATGATGGTAGATCTAATGGGTTA